>JAQGAA010000151.1:0-29721 GCA_034696425.1 Isotoma viridis
CGGTTGTAATAATGATGGGTTAGAAATTTACTGTGATAGTAGCTTTGAAATAGATAGTAATAATGATTTATGGCAGAATTATGAGAAAATGTAATACTTTTTTGCTACTTACTTACTTTAATAGTATAAAGCTTAGCAATCACATGTGAATTTATATTATCAAGCATTTGCATACAATGATACAATACCATTTTTTTTTCCCGAAAGGCAATTTTTCATATTCAATTAGAATTATCAAACATGTTATACGCATGATGGCCTTTAATGGTTAAAATTACTTTGTGTATAAAAACTACGATGACTGAGAGATGGTTAAAAAAAATAATACAACTTAAGATGGCAAATTGTAGTCAATTTTTGATTGTTTGACTATAGTAGACACACACACGCATAAATGTGAATAATGAGTTCCCAATTTATTTTAAACAAATCTCGTCGAAGAATCAAACCTGAATACTGTCCTTGCACTTTTTAGTAAATTCCCTGTAAATATTCGACTTACCTACTTTATAATGAATATTTTAACTACCTAGTTTTTAGTAATGTGTTAACTAACACAAAGCAAATTCAAAGACGCAAGTGTGCTAACTTTGGTGTGCCAATTTCAGGAATGAAAGATACAGCCTTTACCTAAAAACTTTAAAAGTGCATCTACCTCAATTTCTACCTTTTATAAGAAGATGAGACACTCAACCCAAAACTGCTATATAATTTACTATCCTTTTGACGGTGTCATTCCAGAATTGAAATAAAAAATTACAAAATACTACTAAGCATTAGTAAATGTACAAAACTGTTTTTTAGAGACTTGAAAGAGTAAGAGATGCATAACTTATTAACTATCTACTCGTAGTTCTTATAGTGGAAGCGTTGGATAAGCAACATGCTATACTTTTAACAAGCATATCCCACGTACTAAAATAATGCTGACACTGACTGGCGGACAATGAATGACGGTAATCTCCCATGAGATTACAATCTTTCAGCTTCACCTCTAGTAATAAGTCAACATGAAAAAGACACCACACATGCTTCTGTGTCATTTTGTGTATGACTGTGCGAATATTATTATTATTATGTGAAAAGTTAAGTAAAGACTTGCCTCTTCTTGTCCCCTCAGTCAATCTTGGCTGACAAGCTTTTCTTCAGTAAGTTGTTGTGTAAATTACATAAAAGTATGTGACTTTCTGTAGTGCATAAAGTATTAATGAATGCAAACAATTTCCCAACGAAATTTCGCTTGGATCCTAATAATATTTTAGCTGGTAAAAGTTATGTACAATATGCTAAAACCCTTTAGTGATGAAAATGCAAGTGTATTTGCTTTACGGCTATCATCATAAAATATTATTTATCTTGCACAGCAAAGCATAATAAAATATCCCAGACATTTCGTAGTCTCCTAGGCCTTGTCATAATTTTCTCATCCCTAACCAAGTCTATGCAGTGCAGCACCTGGATAAAAAGCCTAAAAGTATTTAAACATTTCCAACTATGGAAAATAACTGCCAGTTCCAGTCAGGCGTTAATTAATTTCGTAATATATATTGTCCTGTAATTACATTCAACATACAACTCTACCTACTTGCTAGATTAAGATCTAACTATTATTGTAGTTCCCACTACTGGTATGACACACTTTACTAACTTTACTAAAAAAAAATATTATCCTTGGAATTTCCAGGTCTAGAGAGAGTATAAAAATCATCAAAACTTTTTACCAGGTGCATATGGCACGGGCAAAATTTTTTAAAAGTAAATGTAATTTTCTATTATGCTCCTCTGCAAAAGCCAAGGTCAACTCTCAATGCTTTACCAGTATTTTTTTCACAATACACAACCTCAACCGCACAATTTGCTCATACATATATGTAACTATATATTATTACAAAATTACAATTAGCATTAAAATATACCTACTAAAAATTACTACATTGGTTAAAGAGAGAGAGAGTTACCCTGCAATAGTAGTACATAGTAGCGTCATGAAATAGTTTACATTTTCTTTGCTTTAATGCACATCGTAAAACTATTTATTGTTCTCGGAACAATTTTTATATAAATCAAGAAGACCTTCGCAATTTCCGTCTTTTAACAAGCTTGATGAGCAAACTGATTTTTATCCACTGTTGGAAACTTACTAATCAGTCAGTAGTGCAATCAGTAATAATCACACAGCGAGACATTACGTATTTCTGCAATTTTTATCACAAATTTTCCTGTTATGACCTCAGTGAATCTAACTAAAAAACGTAAAGTTGAATTCAACCCTAAACTATTTACTATGCATCCTCCGGTTAAAATTAACTACCTATTACCTCTCGAGTTAAACAAGTTGATGCTCAAATTCTTCATTTTTTGCATTTTCTTTAGCAAACGTCTACGTTGCGTTGCCTTACTGCCCACTGTGCTGAAATGTTGTCTTTTAGAGAAGATTAAATTATATTTGCAAAGGAATTCTGTAATTTACTAAAAACAAAGAGCGAAAGATATCATGCAGGGCTTAAGTTGAGACGTGAGTCAAGACTCTAAGACTCAAGACTATAACTATTACATTTTAACAGCTTTAGCATACTCTTTAAAGAAACAAGCATGCATTCCTACAAATCTAAATTCTATAGTTTCTTATTTACTTACTAACCAACTATTATCACCACCAACACGCCGGCAACCTCAGTAACTAGAAAAACGGTTCGAGTGCTGCTAATAAGAACTAGGCCAACTGTAACCGTCGCAAGATAAACCGTATGGACTCCTAAAAAGTGTGAACTTCTGAATGCTATGCTGCATTAAATGCTAAAACACAATAAAAAGAAACCTCATGCAAAAGTCCATACCAACTAATGTAAGTAACCACCGCTCCGGGGTTTACTTTTACGAGATTTACAATTCAATCTACATACATGAACCTGGCAAAAGTTTTTGTTCAACACGAACTTCAATGATTTAGCCTTAGTTTCCTTCCCTATTTCTATGTATCATGTACCATATAGTTTAAATCCTTTTCTTTTAAAAGCCTAACTACGAAATGCACAATAGGCGTAAACAGACCTTCTTAAACTAATATTTATACTTGTATAGACAACAAAATATTCAAAGATTTCTTTATTAGTACTATCATCATCACTACCATCACACAGTATAAAAGAAAGGAAACTAAAGCCACACAACTTTCCATAATCTAAATGTCAGATGGAAACATCTGAGAAAGTTACCCCTGTCTGGGTTCTTCCAGCTACCTTCCGTTTCGTGGCCGTTTTGAAAAGTAGTAGTAGTAACTTATTGTATGTCTTTATGAATGTACGTTTTATAGCTTTTGGCATAATTCTTTGTAAACCTGGTACCTCGGATGAAATGATGATGATACATTATTACAAAAGAAAATGTACCTAAAAAGTCAGAAGCCAACCCGGGTTAGTACTCTGGTACTATTATAATGTTTTGTGTTATTGCAAGGTGTCTATTTCTCTACTTTGTGAAACAAAAGCCTTAGAAACTTCAAAATTGCTCTTCTCACACCAGGAGAAAGAAGGATTTAATATCATCCGTTTTACACACTGCATATTAGACAGATAACTACACTTTACATCTCTAGTCATCTTTTAGTAGAGTAATATCGCATTACTTTATTATTTGGCTGAACTATCTCTGTCCGACACTAGCAAGTGCTGCAGGAAGCTTTTTTTAAATGATTGATTACCCTTTATGAGAGTGCGGCGGGTGTTAGATCTTGGTAAACGTCTCTTTATATGTTTTTTTAGTATACCAGAGATGTAGAGAGTAGTAGTTTTTACAATACTTATTATTATGACTTTGGTTAGGAGATAGTTTGGATTTATCACGGTAAGACAAAGTACGTACTTTCCATAACCCGCATTATTTTATGGAGTCATTTCCCATTTTCCCTGTAAAAAAAACTAAGCTTAACTTTTTCCCCAAAGTCAAAAAGCGATATCCTAATCCATCTTACTTGTTATAATATCGTAGTTTTAGTTTTTGTATTATATATGCTTACATTTATATTACATTTTTTGATAAGATGAATATATATATATATATATGATACATTCCTCACTCTGAACAGTTACAAATACAACTTGGCATTTCTGTGTTGCTTGAAGCAAACCGAAACTGCTGGGACAGCAATCTTCCGTCTCGTGAAATCTTTTCCTCATCTCTCTCTTGTACTATTTTCAAGACAAAATTCTTTTCTCTTCCAATTTATTTCAAACTACGGAAGCAAGCACGAGGAAGAGGACACAAAGAATTACCTAGATACATTTAGTCAACTAGAACCAGCCTGGTGTCAGTGTGAGTACCCGTACTTATCGGCTTGTACTTTTTACTTGAATGTCATGTTTATAAGGAACCATTCATAAAATAAATGGAAAATTTTGTTCATACATTGGCTATTTCTCTCTAATACTTGAAAGTGGACCAAGGCAAGGTAAAGCTTGAGCTGGAGTAACCTCATACACTAACTTTCTCTCCTGAGAAAGTTACACTACTCAAGTAAACCAACCATCCTAGTCCTAGTCAATAGGTACTAGTAGATTTGTGTAGACTTTGTGAAGTTTATAAACTACACGTTAAAACATTATTATTATCAAGACTTCGAAAGCTGGTAGATGTATGTATAAGAGCCCTTCTTCAGAGATAAAAATCTACAAATATTGGATAAGATAGAAAGAACGAAAGTAGTAAAGAGGCTTTTCACTGTTCCTCCCTTGTGTCGAGAAGTCGAAAGGCTAAAGCTGAACGGAAATTAAGTGGGTAAAAGCACTCCCATACTCCAATTCTATACTCCATTTGATACAAATACACAACTTGCTTTTTCTTACCTAGGCAAAAAATCAAGCACGAGAGGGAGAAAGTTTTTCTTCTGTATTGTTCGATTGTCTCTATATAATGTATCCCTTTGTCTTAAATAACCTTTGTTTTTTACTTCTTCTGTCGGTACCGGCTACCTGATACTTCAACCTATGCCGATAAAAAAACACACACACACTACTTCTTCCACAGATACTTGATACCTTTTAGGTGCTTGAGATATAATTATTTAATATTTTATCCACTTATAGTACTGTTTCTCGGTGAATTCAAGTACACACTCTAGGTTTCCTTAAAACCAGTAATGTAATACCACATCCACATTCATAATGCAATCGTACTTCAGAGAGAGAAACACTTTTATTTGTATATATAGGAAAACACTGGGATTAGATAACTGATACGATAGAGTTGATGATGATGATGATTGTGATGACGAAGGAGTTTGATGAAAACCACTTTTGACTTTTGCTACTCTTTTACTATTTGATGGGAACTTATCCCATCAAGAAATAGAGATATAAACGGTTTTTTTGTAAATTCTGATCTGATGAAGGTTTACTTTTCAGCTGTGAAATACTATATGTCAGACAGACAAAATGAGTTAGTGGTTCTTTATTGTACGTTTGAGAGGTTGTACATAGTAATGTCTTAATAAGACTGAGTGTAAGTTCTTACTTGGACTAAGTCTTGTATTACATTAAATTAGATTGTGGGTTATCCAATCGTGGTTGAAGTTTTAAGTAGTGAATAGGTATATGTACTTCCTTTTTTCTCATCAAGAAAACTTTTTATCCTCTTCTAAGATTAGGAGCTAATTGCAGCGGATTTACACTGCAAAAAGGAACAATTAAGTGGCAAATCCTAATCTCACTTTTGCGGATGAAGGGAACGACTTTGGTTGAGCCGATAATTAAACTCAATGCCAAAAGGCCAAGAAACACGAGTTTGAATGCAGTCTTACATTTATGTATTGTACTACTGATGATTTTAATGTGGCTTATACAATAGCATATGGAAATAACAGTTATTACCAAGCTATAAAATGCAAGCCTAGGTTTTATTAACACCCATCAACGATGATGGTGGTTGGTGGGTTTGTGGTTGTATTATAAGAATAGTAGCAAGTTGTTGGTACCCTAGACCAAGGATTTTACAAATGTTCATGAAACTATTCAGTTACATTTTTGCAAACATACACTTCAGTAACGTTCCAGGTCAAGTGAAGCCTCCAAACATCTTTAAAAATAACCCTGCTATAAATATGATATATCTTTGCAATATAAAAAATCCTATCTTTGATCTCACATTGATCTTTATTATTACCTGGCACTTCGTTATGTTTTAATGTTCATGAGTCTTCCTCTTCGTTGGTATTAGAAGAAGAAGGTGAGTAAGTTTAAGCTGACTTGCTCAAGACACGCTTTAGAAGGTAGTGTAATAATATAAATACATCTTATATAATATCTATCTTTACGTAATCATCAAACAGATTGAAAGCCATAATCAGTATTAACACTGCATTTTAAGGAGTAAACAATGAGGTTCAACAATAGCGTTGTAAGAGTAGGCAAAGATTCAGTTAAGATAAAATTACACAGTTGGCTACTTTTGAATTAGAATAATGGAAGTTATGAGTATAAACTACAAACTCTTCTACCTTGAAACTTATCGCTATTACCTACAAGTTTACTTGAAGATGTAATAAATATTTGTATGTGTTCGTGATATTAATAGATGCAAAATTACAAGTAGTTGAAAACTGAACCATCATCCTTCTCTAGAACAAATGAATACCAGCTATAAACTTCATAAGCAGTGTAGTACACAAGTAATAGTAGTGATTGGTAGGCAAGCAAAGTTTCATCCTCATCTTCCCCGTCATCATCATCATCTTCTTCATCATCACTAAGATGATAATAAAAAAAAGCAACAACATCACGCCTTTATCTTTGTCGTCTCGCATGAAAGATGAGTATACGGAATGGATAAGCTGGGTAATTAGTTTTAAAACAGCTTCCTAATACAAAATCATGTAAAGTCAGAAGTAACCGCTTCATATCGCGTTTCTCTACTGTAAATGATGTTTTTTATACATTGGAAATTTAAGAAGTTTTTATAAGTTATTAATCTGTCTGAATTTAATAATCTGCTAATTGTAAGTTATCAGTTACCATTATCACTAACTAACCCCGTTTGAAATAACTAGAGTATGTACAAGCATCCATTCTGCCTTTTAAGTAATTATATTTTATTGCTTTCATCAAAATAGAAATATTAACACGAGAAAAAGCTTTAAGAACCAGACATAATCAGATACTTCTAGACTTACAAAAAAATTAAGTCATTTGAATCTAGTTCACGTTTGGATTCACTTCTACACAGATATAAATGTGACGCTGATTATGGTGAGAAAGAAAATAAATGTTCTCACTTACTATAATAATTACTATAAAAACAGATCATAATGGATGGATATGGAAACAATAAAATTCAAATAAAAATGAGAGAGAGACATACTTTGATACTTCTCATGTGTACCATAATATATTCAGTAAAAAAGAAACTACTTGGTTAAAAGCATAATTTCATATCTATTTTGTGCTTTCAGACTTAATGAACTTCATTCAAGAAGAACGACTCAAGCGATGAAGGTTAAAACTGTCTAACAATAGCAATATCAAGTAAACTAGGCAATTCTAGTAGGCTTAAGTTGCCCATAAAGCCGTAATATTTTTCATGATTTTTTTTGCTATCTAAAAGAACTTAAAAGGAGGAATGTATGCATAAATATAAAATCAAGACAAGATAGATTTATTCCACAGCTGGAACTTCCTGCCTGTGAATTACCTCAATCATTTCCTTGAGAAAAGATTTGAGATATCTGAACCCAAATCTAATTTCCGTTTCTTGTGTCATTGAATGAAAGCAATTTGTCTGATTTTTTAAAGCGATGAAATATAATAAAATTAAAGCTAACAATAACAATAACATCCTTTATCACTCACTCAAAGAGGTGTTGATGTTAATAGATAGTCTACTAATCTTAAGCCATACGAGCGTTTCCAAAGGTTAAAGGAAACTAACCTTTGGGCTGTAAAGTGAATTGGCATTATTAGTATGAAACACAATGAAATATGAAATGTAACGCGTGTTTAGCAGTAGGAAAACAACGTGCACACTAGGTTTAGTCGGCTTGTAATTGAGTTCCACATGTTATTTACGGATGACAGAACATTTTCATGCATATATTAATACTCCCATTATTTGTTGAAATTCAAGGTGGAGGTTTATTTTGTAAAATCGCATCAAAATAAACAATCACGATTTTTTCACATAAATTCACTAATGCATCAGACTTGTTCAGTAAAAATATTTTTGCTTGATATAAATAATACGAAGGTCACAAAAAATCTTTAACTTGAAATAATATATTGCTAATTAAAGAATTCTTGAATAATCGGCTTGTTAAAATTTAATTTTACAATTAAAACTTTTAATGTATTCTTTCTCCACTACTTATATGTAGATACCTGAGGCTCTTAATACGATTTAAATAATCTTATTGCATTTCAATAATCACTGAGTCATTCATTCATGATTCATGATGGTACAAATGATTTACATTTAGGTTTAGAGCTGAAATAGAATTACGACTAGTGAAGCCGGCATTGTGTTATTAAAAATTTTGCCGGATCTTTTGTTACTTTGCAATTTGCATGCTATCGTCCTCATTAATCATGGGACAGCACCCTTTTTCATTCTTGATTGCCATTATTATATATGATTGGATGCACTTGTCAAATATTTAGATCAAGGCCATAATATTTGCATTATTTTTGTACTTTTCTTTGGTTTGTTATACAATGCAGCAGCAAGTGTTTCTTCTAGAGATAGAATTAATTATTATTTAATGCCGTGAGGAAAAGACAGACATTCGGTTAGCAATGCAAATCAATACAAATTGAATGTTAGTGCTTAAGACGAACGAACGAGATAACAAAAGTGTTTACTTCTTTGATGCTATACACTCTAAAAGTATGTACAGAGTTGTAAGGGTACCGAATCTTATAATTATTAACTTGGCTTATCATGTGCATGTTTATATTAGCATTAGTTGTCTAAACAAAGATAAAAATATTTATTTAAGAAAGAGTTATTGTATTTCAATCAAGATCAATTTTATTTCCAAATCAGCTTTATGTTTTTCCATATTCTTTGACAGTTTGACAGTGTATACAATCTCGTCAATATTTTCTAACTAAAAACTTTCCAGGTTTCATCTGTCTAGACGAATAATCTAATAAGGTGTCAGGTGCAGATAAACCTATCTCAATCCAAAGGATACTTACAGCGTGAATTTTTGATATCATTTCCTATCTTCTCATCCGATAGGAGGAAATGAAACCTTTAGCAAAATCAGGCTTTCCATTATTCATCATAATATAGCTAATATCCATCATATCAAACATATGTCATCTCGTCTCATCGAACTTGGAAAGGAACAAGTAAGCGAAGCAAGAAATGACACAAATGCCGGCTGTCACAAAACCACAAACCGTGTCCTAGTATACATCAAACAGTCACGTTTTCTTTTAAGGCTTTATTATGAATGGAAGACAGCAAATCACCAACTTCGAATTTACAAAGTTTATAAGGCCTAAGGCAACATTTTTAACAACCAGACAGTCAAACCAATTTAATCCAATCTAAATAATTCGAATACTAAGAATCAAAAATCTGCTTGATGTTCCTACTCGTATAAATATTTTCTCATAAATATGGAACATGTCTTCTTGTTATTTCAAATACCAAAATGTAAAAGGTCGAAAGAAAACTTATACATTGAAATGCAAACATAAGTCAATGTTTTGCACAAGTCGAAAAGGCACCCGAGATGACTACAAAATTTATCTTCGGTCTACATGATCTCCCAAAGCAGAACGGCACAACACCTTCAGACATAATATGTTCAATTCGATCAATTTCCGGTGTCGTCGTTTACTTGTATTCAATGTCGAACCATCCAAACGTTTAAATCGAAACATCGAAACCCATACATATCCATTTCTCTTTTATACATTATCATATTACGTTTCTAACAAAACAGAATATTGTACCGCACTATCTAGACTCAACATACATCGTATTTCTATTTCTCAGCTCAATGCGCTGGGCAACTTTAATCGAATCACTGACAGAATGCTGAAGAATTTCAGCTCATTATGCACCCCACTCAGGTCAGCCCATAGCAAATACCACAGAAGAACAGAAGTGAAACCGAGAAATGAATCCGTACAAAGATCCAGTCGTGAGAAATGTAGGTATATGAAATAAAAAAAGTCTTTTGGCATGTGTCCCATCACCCTTCCAATTCCAATTCACTGCATCACATCACACATGAAAATCCAATGTAATTGCCTACTACCTACAGCTACTACACTATGGTATTGCTAGTTCTAGTAAGAGTAACGGGGTATCAACTTCAGTGTTCTACTATGACTACTTGAATATCATTCCTCTTGGTCTGATTCCTCTTTCTGACACTTTATTCCTTTTGATTCTTTTTCATCTCCTGACATGACAATATCCAAAGCTGTCACTACTACCCCAACTACTACTGCAGCTATGCTACTCCTTTCACCTTTAGTAATTTCACCTTAGTAAAGCCAAGCTAGACTAGCCCCACAAGGATCAGTTAGATACTCCACTTTATTACCCAATTATCCACCGACCTCTGGAATCCTCATGTAACTTGTAAGAACTACTCATCTGTGCTCACTTTTTGATCAGAACTCACACAATCCTAATAATAAAACTTTAGTTGGATTCAAATAGGAAAGATTTTGGCAAAGATTTCTGCATGGATTAAAGTTATTGCCATTGCTGGATTTCTATGCAAGAAAACTTTTACTTCTTTCTTTGAAGTACTTTCTCCACGAAATACCTTTTACTTATATAAAGTTGAAACCTAAATTCATAACGCACATTTATCTGTCATCCTTTTGGGGAAAGCAGAATATGTTTTAGAATTTACATGTCACATTTAGATACTTATGAAACAAGTAATAGCAGTACATGCACTTAACAACATATCATTACGATTTGTCAGTTGTAAATGGCAAAATCACACGTTAAATCTGCATAAATGTCCTTGCTAAATCTCATCTATATGTACTAAGCAATGAGATTTTATCCTTCCATAAAATATAATAATAATAGCAATAATAATGTCATCCCACCTTATGCATATCTGTGGCAAAGCTAATAATAATAGTTGTAAAGTGTGCTTTGCTTTAATATCTCTTTTTAAGGTAGTTTAAATTTATTCTAGGAGCAATCCTGTTGACAATGGAAAATTCTGTCAAGCTTAGCTAAAGAGCTAACTAACCGATGCGTTATCCTTTTCAAAAGTTAACTAACCATGAGTCTCATGGGGCGACTATGACTCCGAGCTCGAGCCTAGAAATCGAGGAGACTCAAACAAACCATGGAACAGAACGAATATCATCATCCACTATCACCATTTCACTATTATCATTACCATCATCATGGAAAGGGTATTATCTTAATTCCTCTTTTAATCTTGATATCATCATACATAATATAATGATGACTTTAGTGCTATATATCTATGCTAATATTAGCAACCGCCATCCTAATGATACACAGGAATATTAAAATCTTCTGGTTCTCTTTTATTGTTGTTGCTTAGTTTTGTTCAAAAGATAATCAAAAGGACCGAATATACAAAGTAGGTTCATCCTCTTAAAACCTATTTCTGAAATTCAGGAATGATGTTATTTTAAACTAATCCATATTTCGTACAATCAGAGCATATCATTTTTCGGTTATCAATTATCAGTATGATAATATTGAAACAAATAAATTTTTCATTTTTAAAATTAACAAAAATGAAAATGTCGCAATCCCTAAAAGAAAGTTTTATAAAATTGCGTGTTTGAGCTAATTAACATAAATGCAAATCGCATCCTTCATAAACATTTTAGGTCGCCTTAAATCTTATTTTTTTACAAAAGCCAAAAAAATGGTTTTGTTATGTTCATTTAAAACTAATTGTAGCTAACGATTCAACTTTTTTTTCCTATGAAGCACGTTACAGCTATTAAGCATGAGTTAGTCATATACTAAAAAAAACATTTTATTTGAGAAACGTGAATAGAACGGAAATAGAGTCTCTATATAATTTAACCACCTTATTATATTCTAAAAGTGCATGAAATCTGAAATGTCCTGCTTATTTATTACTTTTGATGATCCATTTGCCCAATAAAGCGTGCTCCATGTAATAATTTGTGATTTATTGTGATTAATACTACTCAACTGACAACTGCAGTAGTATTACTATTATTAACTAAAAATGGAATGGTATAGTGTAGCATAAGCAGCAGTCGGACAACAATATCAAATGTATCAACCTACGTTATAATATTCCCTATCACTTTTCTGTACATGAATACACATTTACCCCACAAAAAGCAATTTATTTAACAATATAGAAGAAATGATAGATGTTCCACAACCATTAACTATTTTTACTTAACTACTTCTCTCTGATAATCACAACTACCACGAGGGCGACGAGGGTAGGTAAAACGGATATCCGTTCAATCAAATAATGAATAGAGATAGGCAGAGATAGTAAATGATGTATATGACATAATAATAAATTCGTTCTGTTGATAATTTGTCTTTTTTATTGCGTATTCCCTGACCTCGAAATAACAAATACTTTATTTATTAGCAAACTAAGTCCAATCTGTAATCGTAAGAAGAATACACAGAGTTTTATTAATCATTCCGAGATACAGAAGGTAATACCTACTTTTTTTTACACAAGGTAGAACCTCAGCTACAACCTGTGCATTTTAAATCGGCACACCTTTTAAGAACAACAACTGCCTAAAAAACATAATATTGCCTTTTACACTATTGTAACTTCGCATTGGATTGGATAGAATTTAATGAAAAATTTGCAATACTTTAGTAATTCAAAGCCAAGGAGTACAAACTATAAGGCTGCAATCAAGACCAAGTCCAACATACATGCTAACTGGGATAATGGAGCGGACATACATATGAAGTGAAGTTAAAAAGCTTCAATTCAAAACCAACCTGGTAAGGTAGTAAGGGGGAAGGAAAAAACGAGCCGAAGAATAAGTTCAGTATAAAGTATGAAAGGAATCATATAATATATCTTAAGTTATTAAGAAAGAGAACAATGTGCCATTATTATTTTACATTCTCTCCATCCTCACCTGAATACCATAATATATATTTTATTATTATTATGAAGCTTTGTTTTGTGGTAAACCTGCTTGCTGCTTTGTGTTTGCAAAATGTAAGTAATGTCGATTTCTTTGTAAAACACTTTTGGTATTTCTTTTCCCTAATTCAGCAGCATTAATTCTTCTGAGAAACAGAAACCTACTAAAGAATTATAACCATAATATAAAATGAAAAGTATAACTTAATACCACAAGACTTTCCTCCTATTTATACTATTTATGTTACATTTAATGATGAGTTATGTTGTTATATGAGCCGTGTTCTAGTTTATGTATGTTTATGAGCAAAAACCAATAAAATAAAAATTAGAGCAAATATGTCACGAAAAAATGCAGGCATGTCGGGTTGTACTTATGCAGGCAAAATATATATGAAAGCTTAAGCTTTAACTAGAACTCTCCATTAAATGCAAGGGTAGGTAAGATGGTGGTGTGAGAATTTCTATGAAAAAATTGAATTCGAATTTTTAAGTATTTTTTGCTTCGTTTCTTACCTTTAACACGTAACGAATGAAGAAGAGCATTGCTCATAAGATGATAAACCACATCTAAGGGAATCCAGTGATTCTTTTGACATTTTCATATTTTTTTCTTTGAATTGTAATAAAATTTAATAAGTTGAGTTTGTATAGAGCGTATCACAATAATAAATCTAATTTCATACGAGTCAAAATAATCTTTGGTAGAATTTTATTATATATAGGTAAAAAATAAAACTTGATTGTTCTCAGAGATAACTTTTGTCACTGATAATAACTATGTTTACGATACGTGTTATATTAGTTTCGTCACTAAATAGATAGTTTATGTGTATTGTTTACAACATAGATTATAATGATTAGCTGTTTTTAATTAATCAGATTAAAATATCATGGGTTGCAATTTATAAAAGTTTTAAAACTTCAATTAAATTTTTATTCATGCTGCGTGCTTGTCTTGTTTATGAATTAAATATTATTATTTAAATAATAAAAATTCTTAATGTTTTTTTCTTCCTGGATGAATTCCAAGGAATGCAGAGTCAGCTTTGAATTAAAATTATTAAAACGCAACGTGTTAATTTCACGTGTCAATGATACGTACAAGTTGTATGTATGTGCAAAAAAGTATTTGCAACTCAATCCGTTTTGAGATTTAATTTATGATGACACGTTTGTGTAATTTATCGCAGCGGCTTAAAGTAACCAGGTTTCAAAAACATTTTGCAAATTCGATTTTCAATGTTATCATTAATCAGACAAACTGCAAATATTGTCTTAGTGCTTATCCAGCATTAAATAAAGGTTTCAGAGCTGAACTAATATATCAAAAATCTGTGTATTCGCACCGATTATTTATTAAACACAATATGTATTAACTCGTATATATAAACGAGATAAGGTTGTCTCTTTGAAGTATAATTTTTAAATAGGATTATTTGCCCACTTAGCAGTAGTAGTCGCTATAACACTCAAGATCATTGATTAGGTTAAAAAAATAAGCCGAGTCCAAATGTCAGGGCAAGTGGTGAATACTGACTGAGTAAGAGTTTTGTTTCTGTATTACTTTTTTGCTACCGATTTGTTTAGGTTAGCAAATATTAAACAAGTATCTCACTTGAGTCTTTCTATAAATGAAATAAAATAATTTTTGCAATGTTAAGATATTTCTTGTTTTTCGATTGGATGATGATGATATTTATTACGATGCTTTATGCACAAAGTAATGATAACAAGTTATACTTTTATTATATACTAACTAGCTATTACATGGATGATGATAGTTAGTTGAAGTGGTAGTAGTGGGGGCTAAGGAAGAAGACGAGAGGATTGCTCTCATCTTCCTTTAATGTTCTTATATAAAATAAGTATCTTTCTATTCTATTATTCGTTCTGTGTAAGTATTTTTCTCTCCAAGTCTGTAAAAGTCTGAGGATAAAAAACTCAGCAAAAAGACCAAGACCAACAACTCTTCCCCTGACGGTTGTGCAAAGCTGACTGAAGAAGAGTGACTGTGAAAGAGTTAAATTGACACGGCCAACCAGACCAAGTAGGAGCCCCAGCATCAAAGAATACGATGAGGATGTGGAGGATCTAGTCAATGTGGTACTAGTGGCTGGGGCTGTTTCACTTTTATCCCATAAGAACATCCAATTCAACGCTGTACTATGTAATAATACAGCACTGCAAGTGCCAGTTTCAGCGCAAGCAAGCAACTTTATACTTGTTCTTTTTTAGTTTTGTTCTTAGCAAGTAGTTGTATTCGTACCACTACTAGCTCCCTAAAGATAAGTACTGACGAAGCTGCTCCTGAAAGCCTTTTTGCATTAGATGAAGAGCAAGACCTTAGACATATGATTGTATTATTGCATGTTAGCTAGTCAGAAGAATAATGTAATATAATACAACTCTTTGCCTTATTTTGTCTTGACGAAGTTTCAAGATTCAAGATTGCATTTGCCTACGCCACCTTAATAAGATTTTAGATGAAGACCAAAAAGCATCATTCCATTATTGTTATTATTTCATTCTACCATGACTTTATTGCTTTAAACTGTTGTTTTTGTGTATATTGTTGGTAAGTTTTGAGTTAAGTTGGTTAGGTGCTTCTTTCTTGATCTTAATAATTTGCAAAGGCTGTGAAATATCATCATTTATTATAGAAGGGTTAAGACCAGAGTAGATGGACTGATGGATGGATTACTTAGTTTTTTTGGATGACGACGGCAAGCAAAAACCGGTATTTGCTGTTTCGCTTAAAGGGATGCCTTAAAAGATATGATAATATTTGTGTAATTTCAGAATTTCATATGATGAAATGTACTACTAGCTAGTTGTAGGTTTCTAGCATTTAACAACTTTCTGCATTGTAATGGTAGTCAGAAAATATACCTATTAACAATTGAACATCTTCTGGTTTGTTAAGAAATTCTTAAACGGATCTTGTCTTGCCCCTTGCAATGTTTCTGAATTGTCACGATACGACTGAATTATTCTCGTAACTAATTGAAACCTTTATCATCATACCATGTAAGCTGCATATGTAGTGGTCTTATGCCCATATGGCCTGGTCAACAACTCAAATCAAGTTCAGTACTTTCAAGAATCATTGCAGTTTTTGCTACTAAAGCTGAATTTGCTATTATGTCACGGGCTACTGCGTTCAATATAGTACTCTGTCCATCTACCACCATCATCATCACTACTGCATTGTTGAACTTTTATGCACCACGAACATAGCAAAACAAGTATAATAAATTCTCATCATAGGAAACTCAACCTCTAAAGGATAACATCGATTCCCAGTTATATAACATCCCTTGTAAAAAAAGATTGGATTTACAATTACAATTTATACTCACATTGAGAATTTGAGAAACAAATGCTGCGCTGGGGTAACTTCAAGTCAACCGAGTCACTGAGGTTATCAAGATAGGATTATTACACGAGTGTGTATGGAAGTGGCAAGGCAGTCAGTAGGGGAATGGGATTAAGACACAAACTGTTAATTAATTGGAAAGGTTAATAATAATATAAGACATATAGCACTATATTATGTAAAGTTACAACTTTTCTATTTCACGTATCCAATTTGAATGCAGTAATACTGCAAACAGGAATTAAATTAAATCTCAGCTAGGCAGAGAGTTCAAGTCAAGAAGAACCAGAAAACCAGACCAGCAGATGCCTTAGATTGCGTTATTATTGTATAGTAAAACTAGAATGACTTCAGATGAGATGAAAGAGACAATGAGATTTGTCACATTCCTACAAATCTTCTTTGCCATCTTCTTCCTTGTACTAAACTCTAAAAAGTACCGTTTAGAAACTCTGTACTCCACTGCTTTCAGAAACCCGAATTTAGATTAATTTTCCCATACATTGACAAAACAGCATTTTGCCAATATTTTTTTCTGCTTTGCGAAAACCTTAAAGCATTTGCACGAACAAGTTGAAGATCTTAGTTCCCAAATGAAACATTAATTTTTTTTTCTAAATCAGCCGTATATCAAGGAGATTTTGAAAGAAAACAGGAAATTTCCCACGCTAGTTATGGACATATGAGCCTTCAAGAATAAAATATTCTTGTGTTGTAGTTTTCTACTAGAAACGAAACTAAAGCCTATTTCCACAACGTGGCACTTGCAGAATTAAACAATTTGTCATGACGGGAACAGATTATTCCAAGGGGGAAGACTCCACTTGTCGAGTTAATAGGTTTGACAATGACAATGAACCAAGACTAAAGTAATGCATCTTAAAAAGTTTAAGGAAAAAGTGGGGGTGGATAACATATTGAATACGCTAAACATTTGTAATAAATTAGAGTGCGTATGGGTAGGAGACGAATAAATAACTTCTACAGGTTCATTTATGCATTATATGCAATGTAATATTATTACGTAAACTACCTGCTTGCCTGTTCAGTGTGTGATTTGATCTTGTTATGTGAATCGGTAAACAAAGCTTTAAGTCTTCGACATTGTCAAAACATACAATACCTAATACAATTCATTCAGGGACTAGGACACGACACGGTATTCAAGACTACAAGAATAAAATACAGTAGTACAAGTACAAGTAAGTAGTATTTGAGGTTGGTAAACAATCATCTTATTCTTTGGAGACAACCTGAGAGCTAATTAATCTTACTTAAAGAGCTTCCTACGGAACGAAATAGACCTCGACTCAAAAAGTCTTCATACCTCCAAGCAAAATATATATTACAAAATTACAATTATATTTAATAATAGAATACCTCTATCTCAGCAGTATTAATATTTACTAAATTGCAAAACGTGCAGAGCAGAGGACAAATTGCATGTTTTCACTATTTGCTTCACCTTAGGTAAATTAACTAGTAATTTAATAAAGTGAGGAAGATGCATAATGTAATAAGATACTAATTCAAATAACAAAGGAATTCTCTACATTTATTACTATCATTAATATTATTAAATTTATATAGCAAAAGAGTTATTTTTTTCTCAACTTCCCTAACCAAACAAAAGTTATTTTTTCTAAACTAAATTTTTTTTAAAACCTGACAATAGAACGTTATTTTGCGATAGTAATATCCTAAACAGAGACGGACAAATAAATGGTTTTCGCTGAGTAAATAAATCAAAAGACATTTTCATATAAAAGCTCAATTGTTACTCAAGTATTAAGACTTGAAAAGGTGAGAGAGTGCCGAACATGCTAGATTAGTTTTTATTTCAGCGTGAACCAAAAAATAATTTTCTTAACTTACGGAACAAAATCCTTGCATACTTTTCTCCGCTTTTAAAAGCCCTATAATACATCATATCATTATTATTCTGACTGAAACGGCGAACACGCAAACAAGCAATCCCTATACAGAAAGCACTCGACTCGTTTCTTTTCATATAACCAGAGAAAAATGCATCTCTTGCCGTTCTAACCATCTCTGAAGTATTCCTAAGAAACAAATCCCATTGAAGTCAATAATAAAGTAGCATGAGGGACGAGGAGACGAGGGATGGGTGAAAATACACAAGTTCTTCATCCGACAACTTCGTCTTTCTTACTTAAATTTCCTTAACTTCAAGAGTTACTGATGATGATTTGAATAGCAAAAAAGAAGATATTTTTCTCCTGTTTGAGTACCCACCAGCCAAGTGCACTAAAAGCAAGTAAAAGTAAAAGTAGTTGATGGTACTTTGGTACTTTTAGAAGAGCTGGTGGTACTGCCATAGTAGCAATCCTTTTCCTTAATACTCATAATACATACCCTAATAAGGACTACCTCTGACTACTGAATACCAGTGCCACTATTATTACCCAGCAACAGCAGGTTATCCTTGTATGAAATGTGCTGTCTTCTTTTACTATATGCAAAGTACTTCTCTCTCACTGGACAAGTGCGTTTTCTCATTCTTCATTCTTCTTCAGCAGTATCAGCTCAAACGTGACCAGTTTTTAAAATTTTATTCAAATTATCTTCTAATATCCCTGATGATGATGGTAGCATTCTAAGCGTAGCAATCGCATTACGTCTGACAAGTACATAAGTATAACAGTAATATATAGTGGGCTCAAGATGAAAAATATTCACTCAAAGTATTGAGCAAGACCCCTTAAACGTATTATTACATTTAACCTTTTATAGCATTATGCACGCTTCATTAGCAAACCGGCTTACTCTTTTCTAGTGTACCGTGTGTACAAAATCAAATTGTTAAGCATCTTGGATTTGATAACAATGAGAAAAGTCTACCTAGTATCATTAATTTAGTAACTGTGTCTACATAGAGGAGTTAAAACTTTTTAAGTCAAAGATGCAACCTAGTTATTTGCATAGTAAATAATAGTTTCAACATATATAAACAAGTATTCTAATTTATTGAATTTCAAAGAAGTTCAAAGCACTTTCAATGATCTAAAGATATCAAGTGATGATGGTAGCATGTAGCATCAGACAGGAAAAGTTGTTTTTTCCATTTGCATCTGTGTTCAGATTTGGAGTTTTATGTTACCCGTTTCGATAAATAACTAAGGAAATCATTAGATGCAAAAACAGAAGTACTTGTATTCTCAAAGAAAGGAATGTAGTGTGAAGATTTAGGCACGCTAGAAGTATAATCTTTTAAGCCTATTTGATCCTTCATGTGTCGGATCTTAATTGGCAAAAGAGAAGTGATATATACCACGTACTTCTTAAAATAACTGCTTTGAAGAAATTAAATTGTTATCAACCTTTCGGGTCAAATGCCACCCTTAATGAGGTTTCTTTTAACCAAGACTTCCTACACTTTAATTTGTATTCATCTCTTTACCATTATTAAAATACTTTAAATAACTACGGATTAGTACTACGGATTTTGCAGTGGAGTCTTATTGTATATATGCTAAAGCACATGTTTTCTAAACTATTTAAAAAGAAGATAGAAAAAATTTAATAATATGAAGGAGAATAATACATGAAAAACTGTAATTTTGGCCCTAAGTAGTTCTGTGGTTGACACTTGACACAATTTAAAAAATTAAAATCTAAGAATAAATAAGTATTAATTGAAGTCCCTGAAAAACTGCTTGGGTTACTTGGCTTAGCTCACACGCATCATGAAATTCACTATCAAATAATATTTACATAGTTTCATTTTGCCATTTAATATCTGCAGACAGATACTTTACAGCAGGAAGAATTGGGTCCGTAATCTAATCTGCAAATGACACAAAATTATTTCCCATTTTATAGAAACTAGAACATTTGATTTATTCACTATACACATTGATTTTTTTTACAATAGTTACTCAATTATTAAAAAGGACATTTTCCATTTGAAGTTAATCTGACTGATCAGCCATCCAAATAATAGCTTTAATTTTGAAGTATCCTAACCCACAAATTCTTTTCTAAAATGTCCTCGCAATAAATTAGCAATTCATATCAAAACCAGAACAAGCTTAGAGGAGATGGTTCTTTCATTCAAATTGGGAATTAATGGACCCCGACCTCTTTGTCGATACCAAAAAGAGAAATGTAATAATCGATATGAATGTTCCTAGCACATTCAACTTCAAGTATATTCATCCTCAAATTTTAAATTGAAACTATTTGGTAATAACTTTAAGTCTCAATTGTAATAGTGATATTTCAATTGCACTCTTACTCATAAGACACAACACAGACAAAGGATGCGAATGGTTCCATTCTTATATTATTATTCAAGTGATACATTTCAAAGGAAAATGTGTATTTGATGTGGTAACTCTCTTACAAGAAGATTTTGTATTTACTTGCAATGAATCTCAGATGATTGCAAAAAATATCTCATATTTTTGCTATATTGCAATTTCTTAGATGGTTGACACTAAACGAAAGAGCAGACGATGGTGATGCTTGATTGATCTAATCTAACTGATATATACCTAAATGTACGAAGATGAGCAAAAAGTGAAGGGAACTCTTTACTTAAGAAGTCTTACATTGAATTAGCACGGCAAAAAATGCGGCTTGCATTTTGTGCTTATTGTGCGTGTGTCTCTTATCAATCAATTATAATAACCCTAAGTTACAATGTTACTACCCCGTCACAGCTATATGCAAGAGTCCACTTCAAATTTGTATAAATACTGTGATTAATTATACAGTCAATAATTTAATTATAAAAAACGCATGCTATCTCTTTACAAAAAAAACAAATCTAATATTTGTTAATTTTTAAACATTTAATCAACATTTCTAATAAAATACATTGAAAAATTAGATGCATTGTAAAAATGAAAAAAAAATATCAAATTGGAAAACATCTTTAATAGAAATGCTTTGACTTCAGCAAGAATTATGAAAGTAATCTTCTTTAGAGAAGTGAGGATCTAATTGAGGATGAAATTTTAATTTGCAGTTGACTAACTTTTCAGCAGGGTGCAAATCAGGGGATGGTAAAGGTACTCCTCATTTCATTTAAAAATTATGTTTTGTTAGGCATATATCTTACTTCAAAATTAAATTGCAATTGTTATATTTTCCATCTCTAAAAGCAACACGAGAGAGGGCTCATCATAATAATCATCTTCAATAATATCATCATCATCCTTTTTGTTGACTCAACTTCCAATTAAGAAATAACAAAGAGAAGAGAAGGGATCAACAATGAATACAATATGAGTGCATTTCAGTTTTTTGTTTCCAATCAGCAACATCTACAGCAATACCAATCAATTTGTGTGGGTTAACTAGGACAAAATTATCATTGAGATGATTTGACAATTACAAATGTGTTTCTTTTTTACTGCAAAATCTTCTGTTGTTATTGAAAATAGTTCACATACTATGTAGTTGTAGTACAAAGTACAATATGCAACGTAAAATGTAAAATGAAAAAATGGATATTCTTCAATCTCTACTTTAAAACCAAATCTCATGCCAGACAAAGTAAAAGCTGACAAGGTGAGAAGAGCATTTTTATAGCTTGAAATCTAAATAAACACTGTAACTTGCAGACACCAATATCTCTGTGTACTAAAATATAACAAATTCAACTACATCTGAGTAGCAGATCTCACCTTGATTTATATCATTCACATTTTGCTGTCTACACTTTAAAACATTTATTCAACTCATCTGCTAAAATTAAATACAGATTATATTATGAGTTAGCAAAAATGTAATAAAATTGCAGTAAAACAGCTTTCAGTGAGTTTTTTCTACAACACATTTTGTTGGTCTTTAATACATTATTGCATACCTTCTCATAAAAACTTTAAATTTTGTTATGGGAGAAAAAATAGAGATTTTTGGTAACTTCCTCGGTAAACTTGCTGACTAGAACTGTTCATAATAATCTTTATTATTCTACGAACTAAAGACATCTGCTTGAATAGTTTTCCCTTTAGCAGACTTTCAACTCCAAAAACTCAAGTAATTGCATATAGGTCAACTGATAATTATTACTAACTAGTTCTAGAATAAATTCGAAATATGATTTAATCACCTCAAGTAGCTTCTCTTACTCTAACCATACACATTCAATAGTCTCACTCAATCTTATCTAATTATCATTACAAATCCTTTAGAAAACTCCTAAAATGATATAGTATCGTAGAAAGTAAACAAATTTAGATTTATAGTGTAAAAATAGCTCAATAGTAGAATAATATCATCAATAGACCGAGTTAGTAAAAGCTGCAGTACCCTCCACCCCTCTGGTGAATCGACATTACTTCTTTGCTTACTATATACTACTGTGTATTGAAAATTCTTGCTTTTCAAATAGAACCTTCGACATTTCCAACAACTAAATGCTTGTCACGTACCTCATCAATTTCAATATCAACACCATAATGTCATCCACAATTCACCTTCCTTTCGATTATTATTATCACTGTATTGTGCTATATACATTGAGTTTAACAGAATGATTCTTGTTATAACCTATTACTTTACTCTTATTCTGTGCTGGAAAAACACACAGAAGATAAGCTTAGAGCCATGCCATTACATAACACCAAGAATAGAGCCAAAGCAATATCCCGTTTACAATGGAGATATATCTGTCGGAAGAATTAAATTGTGGATTGCTACCCAAAAAGAGGAAGAATTCTGGAAATATTTCCAGATTATTTGTATTCTTCTCAGGTAGCTACCCCTTTTATTATAAGCCTACCCATTTCTCAAAATAAGAGCTGTAAGTATAAAGCTTTAAAAAAGAAATCCTATTCGTAACCGAAAGCAGTGAAGAAAAGTAGCTTCATATTACTATAGATAAAACAGCATTCTACATCTTACTGGTTTTTTCTTGGAATCTTGATCCAGATACCTACACTTTCTCTGTAGAACATTTTTTCTCCTTTTTTTCCTTTTTCAGAAAAGACCACACACACGTATGCAATATACCGCCCCATTTACCATCCACATCAACAATTTAGTTTGAAAATACTATCTTAAGATTAGTCATCTCAGACTTGACTTTGACTGTTGACTGTGAGTAAAATGTTACAACCCATTTTGCTGTCATCATTCCGGATTTGTAGTCAAATTTAAATGAATTGAATAGTTGCTGGATAAAGTGTGTGTATGGTTTACTTTTACCCAAGTTCTTTTACTCAAGAGTGAAACACGTGAAACGTCTCAATAATTCCTTCACTTAAACTCATTTGTAGTATTATATAGATAACAGTTCAGAAATCTTGTATGTATGACGAAACGGGATTGTTATAAATAGCACCTTTTAAGTCATTAAAAGTAAATGGATTTTATTGGATAAAATATTGATATTTCTTGGTATGAAATACGTAACAAAAAAGTTGAAAGTTGATGACATGTATCGATTACTGAAATGGAGAAGCAAAAAAAATCGCTGGAAGCATAAAATTGATCCTTAAGATATAGATATTTCTCCAAATTTACGAATTTCGAAACAGGGGCCCTACACAACTCTTTTTTCGTTTACAATAACAAACCTAATTAAATTCATTGTATTTAAAATGAAATGTATGTGTTCATGCCACCCGGATTTCGGTAGACTTCAAATCAAATTTAAAATAGAACGATTTTCAAGTACAAAACACAGACTAAATTAATATATAACCAACCAACCGTGTTCAACGAGCTCAACCTAGTCAATAGAAGAAATAACAGTTTTTTTTTATTTTGTCCCTTGAAGTTATTTTCATACCAAAATGATCCAGTTGTTCAACCTTCAACTTTCCCTACTTTGTGTAACACATCTTCATCCCCAGTATAAAAGTAGTCTTTGCTCTGATCTCATAAATTTTGATTCGATAGACACATTCCATTAGCTTTAGGCTCCTGTCACCACTCCTTTTTTACTTTTTCTTTCAGCAGTCTAAGTAGATACATACACTGCAGGGAGCTAAAGCTGTAGGAAAAACATTTTCTTCAGATTCCTTTTATATCTATTGGGCAAACTGATACATGCTATCTAGCTCTTACTAGGTAGCTTTTACTTTTCTTCGAAGAAGGACACATCGGTACGCCAATCTTTACTAAAAAAAGTATGGAGTTGCCGATAAAAAGTGTGACAGATGATAATTCTAAGTTTACATTTCATAAGCAGAAGTTTCTCACAAGTTGCGAGTTGCTATAAAGTACACACAAAACACAAACACACATGCCACATCACATTGCCTCTCTCTTGAGCTCTATTCTACGACAAAGTTGTACATTTGCATACTTTGCATTTTCTTCTGAAAATAGTATATTGCATAAGAGCAGAATTCCGAAACGAGAAGTTGACTTATATTGACTGTGACTGAATAACGAATGGTGTTTATGCTTGTATTTTTTAAAATGTGCGTCTTTTTTAGTATAAACATCCATTTATCTACCTCTACGTTTACTACTATATTTTAAAGAAGTCGGCAGACAAGAATGAAACCCTTAGCCAATATATATGGTTTCCAGTTATGTTAAAGTACCTCGTTAGGTATGCCACTGGTAGTATCATTAAGAACCCAATGTACATAGTTTTTTATGCGAAATGGTACTGACTACTCTATTTCATTCTAAATAGGACATCAACCAAGCATAACACCCACGCAATAAGTACCATGCCCCCTTTTTGAGCAGAAAAAATGTAAAAAAAAATCTTTTGTGGGGAGAGAGTTTTAGTGAAATAAGAATTCTTTGATATGAAAATCCTTGACCTGGATGACATTTAAAGAGTTTTACATTGCGCAATGCATTCCATGTCAAAGAATTATAGGCGACTGAATAGTATTTCGTGATGGTGACTACATGGAGTTATGTGTTGATTTTGATGAAAAATGAAAAATCATCTTCTATTTCTAACTTAAAGTCAACATACAAAGTCCATGGAAGGGATTATATAACGGAATTCCAATATCCCCAAGATAGAATAAAAGCTCAAAGCTGACATCTTTAAAATATTTATGGATAGATGGATAAACTGAAAACTCTATTCATCTCCACTATCACCAACCATCATCACATTTATCCGTATAATATACAATATCCACCACTACCAGTATAAAACGCTCACACACAGGAGTTTAGGGTGTAATGACAGGAAATGAGGTAGAAATTATGGTCTTCACCTAGCTTTCTTGGTACATTGAACGTAGTCTCTGGGTGAAAGCTTGCTTGTTTTCTGTAACAGACCTAATGGAATTCATTCATGAAGAAACTTTCCGAGTATACGGAAAGATAGGTGTAGAAAGTTGAATTAAAAGCTACATATCGACTGTGAGAATGTTCCTCTTGTAATTTGTAATACCTCTGCTTTTTAGATTCGTCTAGATTTAGCTAGATTGCAGAAATAATAAGCAGAAAGAGTCTCAAAGCATGGATAGAACTAAAATGGGAATGGTGATGATGAACTTGATGAAAATTACACCGCTCTCACAGTTCTAGTTTCTAAAGCTTAAGAGAAAGTTAGAGGATAAAAGTTTAACAGATTTTGTCTTGCCTGGGGTTGTTAGCTGTATTGAGCAAAAGAACACTTGGTAGGACTTAACTTTTCTTCTCAGTATGCTATATATACTATATACCAACAGACACAAAAAACTTCAAGCTCATAGAACTTAAAAGGTAAGATGAAGATTCTCTAGGTTTTATATGTACAAGAAGAAAGTAAGCTCGTGGAATTAAAGTAGTTGTCAACTCTGGTTTGCTCACGGTGTAAGAAATACGAAAACGAAATCTGGTTGACTTTTCGTTAATTGATTTCGTCTCTTTTGAGTAAAACCCCCATTTGCCATACCTATAGTTAGACTTACTTCCATGTGGATGAGAAAGAGTTGAGTTGACTTCATTTCATGAATCTAACAAGCGATCTACAAAGCATGAAAATGTGATATTCATTCTTTGTATTGCATTTTACTCTCGAATTGTAAATTGTTAAAGAAGAATACAAAACAAGACCCCTATATACATGTCTTTAGTCCACATATCTCCAAGTCAAATATACTTTCTCTTCAAGACAAAAAACTTGGCCGATTTGCGTTAAACCGACACATCATGCTGAGAAAAGAATCTTATTTCACGAGGAGTAAACACGGAGCATAAGCACCAAGCAACCCAGCAGGATGCCAGAACTGGAGAAAGTTGACTTTTGCAACACCTTGGGTGTATGTGTATGTGTGGAGTGCAAGTTTTGTCATGTGAGGGTTTATGCTTCCTGAACTTTTCCTCTGGGGTGTATTTTCTTCAAGACTTGAAATAAATTGGTTTTGTTTAAAGACTGATAGGTTGAAGGCTAGAGTTTAATTTCCGTTTTGGAAGGTAGTGAAAGAAACATTTCCAATTTTAAAGAGATTATGCGGTTCTAACCCTATAACTCGCAGTAGTTTTTAGCTTAACTTTGATCAAAAACTTAGATTAACTTTCTTCACATTTTATTATTTAAAGGAATATTTTGATTTAAAGCAAAACTTTCAATGCTCCATATTTTAGACATTGTATTATATGGTGTATCTTACATAATCTACTCCTCTCCATCTCCCAATCTTTTAAGTTCTAGAACTTAAAAGAGCTACACGTTACATTTGTAATCAAGTAGTTCATATTAATTCATATAATTCTACTATATACGGCATTGTATTATATCCTTCCAAGTTTAACCTGTCAAGATATAATTACAAAGTAATTACACTCTTTGAAACAAATTAAGATTTGAACAAGCAAATGAGTTTACCCTTAGAGTGAGATGAGAAACTTTCTCTGTCGCCAATTTCTTTTGCACAACTAAACCCTTTTATACGAATTACAGGAGAGAGACTTGTTCAGACATTATTTAATTTACTCCGAAGGTTTTGAAGACATGATTTCATAACAACAAAAAATCATTACTATTTAAATGACAAAAAAACTCTCTGCTTTTAAAGAAGAAAGACATGTTTATCCATAATCCCACTTCTATAACGGAATGATAAAAAAAGGCATTTTAAGCATAAAAATAGCTACAGGGTAAAAAATAAATGAAATTACGTCTGCTCTTACCTTTCATCTCATGAGTCTCTTGAGCTTTTAGACAGTAATCATCTTTATTTCCACATGTCAAAAACAGAGCTTTCACTCTATAAATTGAACTTTGTTCCCTTTAAAAGACGCATTGGATGAAAGTTTACTTTTATTCTAACATATACATATTTTTAATGCACTTATTTGAGTTGATATGATAAATGTGTTTTTTGAAAACACGTTTATTTATAAATTCCAGAAACGCACTTTAAAAAAATGTATTTCAGAATTATAATTTTTATTGCTTTAACGTTTAAACGTAAGGTAAATTGCAAATTGAGCTTTTTTTAAAGCACTTGGTACGCAGAATAAACAGCTAAAATTTCAAAACTAACAAATCTCATATTTAAAAAAGTTTCCCAATAGTAATATTTATAATAAGAGCACTTTTCTCCAGGTGCTTTCACCAAGCTTTGTGTTTGTGTGTACAAACAGGAGAAAGTTTGAACGGGAGAGAAAGCCCGGAATGACTTTCTTCTGGAGTATTAATGCATGAGTACGATGTACATTGTACTCAATGCATAAAAAGAGAAACAGGGGCAATGCCGGCTTTTTAGCGCCTTTTCCAATGCATTCATTCTAGTGTACATTTTGTGTGTGGGTGATGACGATGTCTGTTTGATTGTGAAAGTTGTGTACTTTTGCATTTTGTTTTTCTAAAAGTTTTTAAAATAAAAAGGTTTTATTTGTGACGGTGTGTGTGTTTTAAAAAGCTTTAAAACGGTTTGAAATGTCCGACTCGGATGACAGCGATACGAAACCTCCAGTAGCGAAGAAGATAAAAGTTGAACCTGATGAATCTGATGGTGGTCAAGTTGGGGCCTTTGGGGGTGAGAATAATGGTGATGTTAAGGCTGTGGGGTTTGTCATGGGGTCGGGGAATGCCCGTGTTGCCCCTGTTAGAGTGAAAGTGGAAGAGGATGACGATGACAGCTTGGTTCGAACTGTCATAAGGATCAAGACAGAGGACGATTCTTTGTCACGTAAGAAACTTTTTAAAAATGATGGGGTTTTAAGTTTTTGAAAATTTGAAAGTCTGAATGGGGTTTAATGGATTTTTTGACAATAATGATTTGTTGATTGTCTGGCCATACTATGGCACATTGTGTAAGTGTGAAGTGAGATGTGATTTTTATGTTGGATGTCCTGTATGGTATGTTTGATTTTTCACTTTTTTCATTTTTAGGAATGTGTCCTTATCTGGATACCATTGACCGATCGGTGTTGGACTTTGATTTTGAGAAGCTTTGTTCAGTATCTTTGTCGAGGATCAATGTTTATGCATGTTTAGTATGCGGAAAATACTTTCAGGTAATTCAAGAAGTTTGATTTATTAATCTTTATGTTAAAAAGTGGATTTTTGAATATTTATTTGCTTGAACTTATTGTGTATTGGATTCAGTCCATTGTGTATTTATTGGTGACATGATTTTTCTTACAGGGCCGTGGTACCTCTACCCACGCTTATACTCACAGCGTTGCAGAGAATCATCATGTATATCTTAATTTGCATACACTTAAGTTTTACTGCTTGCCCGATAACTACGAGATTCTTGATTCATCTCTAGATGACATTAAATATTTGTTGAATCCTATTTTTTCTGAAAAGCAGACTGTTAAATTGGATGAAAACGCAAGGGTATGTATATCCAATATCCGATGTTGTCTTATTAACAATATTATTTCATTTGCAAAAGTTACTCACTTAAATATTGTGTTCTGTAGGAGTCAAGAACTATAGACGGAACAATGTATCTTCCTGGTATAGTTGGTTTGAATAACATCAAGGCAAATGATTATTGTAATGTAGTGCTCCAAGCTCTATGCCATGTCAAGCCCTTGAGAGATTATTTCTTGAGAGAAGAAAATTACATCAACATCAAGCGACCCCCGGGGGATGTCAAGTACGGTATTTTCGTGCATCTGGATTATTTGTGTACAGTTTAAGCTATCTTTTAAGTATGATTTTGTTTGATTGTAGCTTCTTAATTGTTCAACGATTCGGTGAGTTAATGCGAAAATTGTGGAATCCCAGGAATTTCAAGGCACATGTCAGTCCGCATGAAATGCTGCAAGCTGTTGTGCTCTGTTCTAAGAAACAGTTTCAGATAACTGCTCAAGGAGATCCTGTCAT
>JAQGAA010000152.1:0-29718 GCA_034696425.1 Isotoma viridis
CAATACATAATTCCACACCCATAGGATATATATGTTAGAGGTACACCGTATACCTAAAGTACAACAATACAACCTTTTGTAACTCTCATGAATTCAACCCATATCAGTTGCTGATCCTTAACAAATATCACAAGTATGCACAAGTATTCAGTGCATGAAGTGCGTATCCTTCAAACTTATTTCATGCAGACAGGTACATACATCAATTTCAGCTTTGAATCATGTAAGTGCATCTTCAGATCAGCAATACTACACAAGACACGACTCTTCAGTCTTTAATAATAGTACAAGAGATAGGAAAAATCTCCTTTTTCAGAATTGGATATGAAACCCTATTTTTTATTACTACGATCTGACAGGAAAGATATTATTTCCCAACACGGCAAAGAGCTATACATCCTTACAAGAGTTCGAAAGCAAAGCAAGAATTTTCTAATAATAGTAATAATAATAATGAAAAATAGAATATGTAATGCAATATTGTGCGTTGTCAATCGTGTTTTTATTGAAACATGATGATGATATATATATATTCGGTTAGATTAAATTCAAAATTTGATTGAATTGAGTTTCATCTCCATAGGTAAATCCGCACAAGTATCATCGTCAATATCTAGGAAAAACATCTTGGTGATTTGATCATTTCATTTGCAATATTTCACTATTCTACTTTGCATGGCGGTGCTAGAGTATCAATGATAAAAGTCGTAAGACGCAGTCAAGTTATCAAATAAATTATTCACCAGAGGCAGTATCATCTCGTTCATCTGCATGATTTCTTATCAATAACTTATCTCCTCGACACTAATTTTGGATCTAGTTGACTTGGCTTCATAATAATGGCTTATATAATATATGTTACATAATCAAGCATATATGCGGCTTACAAACCCTAATCTAACCTAACCAAGAAGGAAAAATATTCAATTTCAACGATTTAGATTAAAGTTTTTCCTATCACGTGAAGTATTCCTACGGTGACAGTAAACTTTGCAGACTTTACTCAAATACAATTATAAAAATAAATTGATTTTAGCTCCGAATTATCAGTTGGAACTTCGAAACATTGTAAAACTGAAAAACAAAATGTCTGTTCATGAAAGTTCATTAAATTTAACCGAAATATATATACAAAGAGTCAAGACTGAAAGAACACATCTTCCATTCGTACATCCTTCGGTTACGCTTTTATCACAAATTGTTCGTTTAAGCCCACCTAGGTCATCGTTCTTTGTACGTGTATAATATATCTTCGTAGACATCTATTTGTTGTTATTCTTGTTGACCCTTAGATAAATTAGTTTAAGTGTATCATCATACCACTTCCTCATATCATAACTAACCCAATGGTTGGATAACTATTGGATTAAAATTGAAGCTAAGCAAGGAACACAAGGGACAAAGAGAAAAAGAAAAGAACTTGTTATTCCTCCATGCTATCTCTGGATCACAATTGTATCGAGTATCTTTCCATCTCCCTGAGTATCTTATCTATCTTTGTCATTGAACAACAAAGGGTCTCATTTAGTAACAACGTAGTAGAACTGATATGTCACATCATTGCAAATCCGATACCTTAGACTTATATAAAGTTAATTGGTAAACCCTCTAGGATGAGATTCACTCTCCTGAATATGTACTTGCTCACTGAACCTTGGAAAGTCTGCGCTGCTGTTGTGTTAAGCAACTTTTACTTTATCTGAGGAACGTAAAGCCCTTACTGTAACATCTATCCACAAAATGTTCTAATGTCATTCTCCCTAGTGTATATCTAAAAGGGTGTGTGTATTATCCAAGTGAATGAAAGAGTTAGATAGATAGAGATTAAATTAATCGATAGGATACAATACAACACAAGAGAATTAAAGATCCCCAGTAGACACTACTACCACTACTACTACTACCTTTGACAGTCTATCTCTTATGTTCTACTATATTGTATGCACTACTTATCACGACTAATAAACTTCTATATTCTTCAAATCTTGATGAGGCATATATATGCCATGTAGATATAGTAACACAATGTATTAGAGAAATCGCATGGGTACTTAATTCTCGAGTGTTTGATGAGGATGATGAGAACGAGGAGCTTATTGTCGGTTCATTTCCTCAAGTACGGAAATTTCGTTGGAAGAAAGCTTCTTTCTCCGAGTACCACTGCCATCATCATCACCACCACCAATACATAATTCCACACCCATAGGATATATATGTTAGAGGTACACCGTATACCTAAAGTACAACAATACAACCTTTACAGTCTTTGATAATCTTTGCGGGATTCCATTCCACTGAACCGAAGGATCTTATTTCAGTTCACCTATGTGGGCTATTATTTCCTTCTTGTCTCAAAAGTCTTGATCCTCTTCTTTCCTTTAACCAATTTCTTTTGGCTTTCCAATACATATTGAATGGAAATTTGACGACGAAGATAGCCCTCATGGTGTTTGTCTTGGTGATGATAGTTATTGAGTAGGGTGGTGTGTAGTGGCTAAGCATATTGGATTCTAGATTTGCTTGGGATGGTTTAGGTATATTGTTATTTTGTAAATTGTCGATAATGGTTTGTGGAAGTTGTTGTTCCAAGACCCAAGAACGTAATAACAATAAATGGAATCAAACTACCAACCAGTACTTGATACCGAAGCAAGAGGACTTTCATAAATGTATGAAGTTTTACATTGGCTTTTCAATTGATCAGGTAGCACTAGTAATAAATGGTTACTTTGATAAAAACACAAGCATATTTCATGCAGGCTCTTTTGTACCGACTAACAGAATGATGTGGATAAGATTCCAAACGTGTTTCATTATTAGTTTAGTGTTGAAATTTTATAACAGCTGCCTGTATGTTGTATAAGGTTGAAAACATTTTTTTCTGATACCCAAAATAGGCCAAATATTACATGAATGAAGTTTTGTTAAAATGAATCAAATAATTATGTAGTTTAAGAATGTCACATATAAACCCGTTGGCTTCCATTTCCGCCTCCTCATTAAATTGAATGGATCCAATTGCTAAAAACATTTACGGGATCAAGTAAACACACTATAAATTCCTACTTGGCATTCAATACTCCCAATATTACTTCATGGAATGAACTAAAATCAGTCTTCCGCTACGTCGTGTTGTCTAAGAAATAGGATCTTAATATAAAACTGTTTACGACTTTTTACGAGAATTTTCATTGTTTTTTCTAATGGAAATAAAAATCAGCAAAGGAAATAGAATTCCTCTTTTATTATGATGTGACACAATACTTTCAAGGATGTAAGAATGCCATTAGTACTTTGCTCTCCTCTTCTACACATTCTCATAGAAGTTCAATAGATGATTAAAATTCTCAGTATTGCTGCACCCATGTCTTACAATAACAGGGTGGATGTACAATGGGCACGTACATTACATGTTGAATTTCACATTTGAGCAGTTTTATTGAAAGTAGTAGAAACCTCATCTCTCAAGTTTATTTTCTCATTTGCAATAAAATTTTAAGTGATCATTCATAGCACACACACACACCAAGTTAAAAATGGAGGTGGTGAACCATGTTGTATATCGTTTTGTAAACTTTTCTATTTTTAATGGCAAAACTTTTAATTGTAATGAAATACAATCGAATTATTTTAAAAGGTAATAAAATTTGTCTACCTACTAGTATACTGGCCATTCCAATAGTGTTCCAAATACTTTTTTTATAAGTTTTACGCATTCAAAAAAATTACTTATTATTTAGATATAATCTATAAAAAACACGATGTTTTTTAATTATTTAATTTTTTCATTCAATTTTCATTAGATTTGCTTCCAATTTCGTAAAAGTTCAAAATTTTAGGTTTTTAAGTTTTTTGCGTCTTTAACCAGCAGCTCCTGGAAAGTTTTACTTTAATCTTTTCAATTTCCTCATTTTTAGTTTTGAAATTTGAACAGAAGAATATTTCCGTTTCGAGCACAAATGCATGTTTAAAAAATTTTTGGTTGACTCTGAAATTCATTTGTTAAAGTACGTACGATCAATTCCATTAAAAAAGTCGTTTGCAATAAATTTTGTAAGGTACTCGTATCAATAGAAGCTATTAAATCAGTATTACTTGATTGTATATAGTTTTATTGTGTTAAAAAATGGAGCGTATAGCTAATTCAAGTTATGATAGATTCAACGCAATATCTTAAAACTCCCGTTTAAACATTTTTTTCTGTTCCAAATGCTGTCATTTTATGTAAACTCGAAATAGAGAATGCGAGCAAAATAATAATTGAAATTTGGTTTTTCTCGTTTGGAAAATAAATCTCTTCTGTTGCCTTTTTCTCCAAACAGTTCATATTATAATCAATTCAAGTGGCAATTTAGAACACTATATCAATCATAATAAATGACGAAAAGATTAAAGAGGTGCGAAGTAAGTAAAAGTATTTTTGATTAAAGAAATAAATTCGAGGAATCTCTGAAACTTTCAATTTCTTTTTTCTACTTTCTCAAAGATTTTTTTCATTCCTGAATTGTATTGGTGTTGCCAGAGTGGCTGATAGATTGATGGCTTGTTTGGTCTTCGGTTTGGCTTACGAGATTAAAAAACTAATTTACCTAATGGAAAGATTCTCCACCACGATGACTGTCAGTAAGCCAAAGTAAACATATTGCTGATGCTGATATTACTACACGTTAAATACAACCTAAACTCAATCCATGTCAAAGTCATCATTCCAATACACACAAAACAGAATTGCCCTTGGAAACAAATTATATCATTGTAAACTGATCCATTAAATATCCTCCGGACATTATCTGTCATGTTTTATTTTGATATTTTTAGTTGTAGGTATTTAATTCCTATGTATCTTTTGCAAAGAATTAATAAAAAACATTCGTAAAGTTTTCCTTCTGGGAAGTAGTAGGGTGAAGACTGGAGGGTACAAAGTACTTTCACTCGTAAGAGGTTTTAACTGTCTAGACTAAACTGAACCGGAAACTTCAACATGTCAACTAGGAAATTTATTTTAGTGCTAAAATACAATTGTTTAACCATTTGTAGCCATGGGTCTGAATAATGTCTTGGAAATAATTCCTTTAATTCAAAGAAAAGCTGTCTAAAGTTGATTCCAAAGTCTTTGTTTATGCTACTGCTAGTAAACATGATACCTGTGTGGGATTCTCAAAATTTTTATACAAACAATTAGAAACCGAAAATCAACATTGTGCATACGATTGGTAGCTCCAATTGGGTTTGCAACAATTAAATATTATAGGTTATATCATATCCTAGACTCAAATGCACCTCCTATATAGCTTTTTGAAGTAAACTGAAGCTATCCAGGATATTAGTGTATTTGTATTGTGACAGACTACAAAATGTAGATTTGGATGGGCAAAAGGAAATTAAAAATCGTCATCAATTTACATAATACAATATGTATAGCAGCAGAGCAGATTATTATAGGATTAGCATTATCTTGTATAAGAAAGGACAGATATATATATCTCACAAGAAAAGGAAATTGGAGAGTAATTTGCAATAATTTCTGAAAATGCGTGCTTGCTCATAATAATCGTTACTTATTATTACATTATTAGTGGTGGTCGATAATAAATTGAGAAGTCGTTCTCATTGTGAGTTGAAGTCTATAAAATTCCTCCTCATTTTTGTTCGTTAGGACATAAATTTCTTTTTTTTCTCTGATTCCTGATTACTGATTACCTATTTGACATTATACACATAAGATACATACGAATTCTCGTATTTAGAATAGTTTATAGTAGTGATGATAATTCTCTCTACTTCCGAAGGAATGGGAGTTATTGTCATTATATACAATATAATTCCGTTCGCTTCTAATAAAACTTATAAATATAAGCTATAAAACAGTCCAAGATATAAAATATAGGTAACATTAGCTGTCAAAATGGGATTTGGGAGTTTGCTCATTTCTCCTTGTTTTATGAAAGGTTATCACTATCATATTCACTAATGCTTTATGCACTGCATTAGCTAAAGATAACATAAAAGCACACACACTATACAATCCGGATCCATTGACGTGTATCTTTAAAGAAGTGTTATATAAACTATCATAGCAATTGCAATACATTTTATATATATTGAAAATAAAATAAAAATATTAGCATCATTGAATGAGTGAGATACAGGTTAGGACCTACTTACCTTGGAAAGGTCAAAAGTTTTAATGGCACGGCACGTCATGTCAAAATAATAATAATAATAATAATAATAATAATACTATATTACTAATAATAACTTGGTATGTGTAATAAGTAGTAACTGACATGTAAAATGATAAGTCTGTCACAAGTAAAAATGGAAAGGAGACAGTGGTAGTTAGACGTGCTTCTAGTGGTTGTATAAGGGGAGCAAGCAATAAAACAATAATTTCATATGAATGAAATGAAATATTATAAGAGGATGAAAGAACAAAGGAGAACGATGGTTCTAATACAACCCTACATGCAAGCAGACTCAGAGATGCTTCATTACTAAATAAGGTTACAAAAAGAGTTATCTTTGAGTTGAGTTATGCATACACTCATAAGCTGATGAGGCTACGGAACTTTATTCTCTATAATTTTTATGAGTTTCGAGTCGCTTTTATTAAAGAAAGCTTAATTGCCTGCGTAAGATCAAAGAGAATATTCTAGTTGTTGGAGTTTCTTCATTAAGGTTTTGTACTTGTAATTAATTTCCATGAACTGAATATTTTCCCTTTAATTTTAAGATTTTATTAATCCAAATTAATAATGTTTCCACCTGACAGCCACTCTTAGTCAGAGTGAGTATAGATTCTAAATGTGGGATTATTGCTGTCGGAGTAGGTATATGTAATCAAACTAAGGGTAAATCTGTTCCTGGAGTTTTATATTTAGAGTTTTAATACCTCTTCTAGCTCTCTCTCCTTTTGATCCGATGACTTGGAAATATCAAAGCGAAACTTGTTGAGAAATTAATCAAAATAACATTTTTTTCGTGGAAGATTTAACTATATTAAAGAAATGTATTGAAGTTAATGATTTCAAGTTGGCAGTTGTTGGTACTAGTAAACAAATAGAGTGAATATATTATAAGAAGGATTTCACCATGGATTTCATGGCTCGGATGGTGGCAGAAAATGTGAGTTGGAATGAGCTGTCTTGGTGATCTGTGTCCCTGCCAATTTCTTGAATGCTCATCTCCCACATTCTTAATGCATTCCGACGACGCGATAACTAAAATCCGCACATACATTACTTAGCATGATAATGTTATTACTATAGAAGACTAACTTGTGATATAATGTATGTATTCTATATTGTTATAGATTGTAATATTAGAAGTACTAAATGAGAGGAGTTCACATTTTTAAATTTTACATGCATTAGAAATCGCTCTTTAAACCATTCTTACATGCTCTTTTGTCTTTTTAAATCGGTTCCATTTCACCTCCCTGTGGTTTGGCTCTTTTCCTGACTTTTTATCTCCTATAGACAATATAATACCTAATGCAACTTCTCAAAAGAAATTGTATAGTTTTTTAGTAGTATACACACGAAAACGTGTATAGATAGACCAGTATTAGTACAGAAAAATAATAATTGTTACAATAAACCTTAGCAAATGATTTATGAAAGTATCGTAGATGAATTGGTTTTGAAATTTCTTTAAAATTTTTAAATGTTTTAAATTTTGAAATTTTTCAAAATTTTGTTTAATTTTGAATTTCTGCTTATTTTTGAAATTGGCACCATTATATTGAAAGGCTCATGATGGGCTGTCCACTGATACCCCACTTGCTTATATTGCTATACATTTGAAACCCCCACGGTCATGACCCTTGGGGGTGGTCCGATTGACCCCATCTTCGAACTTGACCTGAGATAGAACCCGTAGAACTTGTGTATCAAGCTTGAAGGGAATTTGTCAAACTCATCGAAAGTTATTGATGACTTTAACTACTTAACTACTTCACTAACTACCTACCGGACAACACACACGATCACGTAAAGCATCTACGATACTTAATAAATACTAATAATAATGATGACATTGATTGCCACTATGCCACTGCTTCTAATTCCAATCCGTATCTCTATCTAATCTTATGCGTAATTTCTTGAAACTCTCTCAGTGTATAAGATCAACTAGAGCAGATCACATCACATCACATCAAAGTCACAGTTAAACACAGTCCACGTAAGTCAAGTGAGGCATAGGCAAGAAGTCAAAAAACGTGCAAGTAGAAATCCAAGTTATTGTATGAGTCTAAATAGATATCTTGTTTCCCTATATACATCTATTCTTATATTAGAGTCTTCAACATGAATTTTTATTTTCAAGCGTAAGATAAACAAGGAGAGATAGCAATTAACAGGGTAATTATGAAAGATAGATAGATTTTATATTCAATTGGAACCAAGATGTCTAACTTGTTAAGAAACGTGTGTTTGATAGAGATGGATAAGGATAGGATGATAGTATGAATGATGTGGTATTTCTTATTTTACCTTTAAACCAATTACCCCGAGATGTGTGTGCCATTCCCAAGGGATTAATTTTATCTTCTTTGGTTTATACTCCAAAGTCTAGTCTGTATAGCCCTAACAAGAGAAGTTCTCTATTGTGTTCTTTACTATCTTTTAGGTAGTTACTACGAGTTTTATTATTTCAAGCCTATTCACACTTTTATCTGAAGATTAGCACTTTTATATAATGCAAGCTACTAGGTTTTATAAATCAACTCTCTCAAAAGGATATTCTTTAATAGATGAGGAACATATGTATTAGGATAAATTTTCATCTAGCATGTATTAGATTACTGAGAAGCCAGCTGAATGGAAATCGAGTATTAAGTTTTAATTAAAGACGTTGGATTCTTATATACGGTATCAGTTTGGTGTATATAATTGAGACTGTGTGCGCAGTCAAGCGCTAAGCGCTCTGTCAGCTAGGATTAGCAATGGCTTAGAATATTGATTAACTAAAAGGCCCAAAATCTGACTCATGTGTTGTCTTAGGCACTTTGTATGATTTAGAAGGAAAACATTGTCGGATATATAAAGGTACAAATTAGGTGAGTGCTTTATATACTCATATGTGTGTGCTTTCTCTTCTTAAGTTTGCAATAAATGAGCTGACTTAAGAGGTGAGAGATGAGTGACGGAATGGAATGTGGCAGTTTTTTGACGAAAGTTCAATCTCTATTTTATGACGCGGCACACGCGTCTCTTGTCTAATCCCGTCTCCCTCTCTCTCCATCTTGAGTTAGTAGGATCTTAAGAGTGAGTCTTGAGAGTAGAGTGCGAGTGAGAAGCTTTTCTCAAAAGTGTTGATGACTTTGAAGTAAGGAAGAGAGAAAGAGAGAGAGAGGTTAGGTCTGATGAATTTTTGGCAAAGTGGGTATTGAAATGGAATGATGATTGATGGGCTGCTTGGCTTAAAGATTTGCGTCGAAATTCTATTCTATCTAGTGTGGATATTAATGGTGCAACTACTACTACTACTATTATTAAAAGCCGCAAACTACTTCCGAATTAGATAATGAATGGATGGATTCTTTGACAAATATTTAATGCACCCATTAAAAAAATGAAAATCCTGGCAACCTTGCTTTTCTTATTGCTAGAGTACTTTTGAGTTAATTATATAGTTTGTAATTGGAGAAAGTGCCATTTGCTTTAAATCTTCATAAAAAAGTAACTGATATCAGAAAATCTTATCACGTAACGAAAGGAACGAAACACTCCTCTGGCTTTAGTGAGGTATATTAGTGTGTCTATGTGAAGATTGTATATTCCAGCGTTTCCTTCGTATCATCTCCTAAGAAAGATAAAATTATGCTAAAAAGCTACTGCGAATAAATTCTTCTTAAAATTCTACCGCTTGATAGAAACACCGGGAGAAAAGTCTATAGGATGAGTTAAGCCCATGCTACACACCGGAAAAGAAAACCCCCTTTTTCCCGGATGGTACACACGACCATTTCAATAAAAGGATTATTAGTATATTCTCGAGATGTACGATCCACCGCATCCATTAGTATGTAATAGAAGAGAATCCTCGTGGCAGTGGTGGCATGTTTAGTTTTGCTGTACCGGTCGCTCTCTCGGTTGTCGGTACAATAACTTTCTCATCTTGAATATGTGGAAAACTACACTGAAACCAATTGCATTAGAAGGAAATTTGAGCCCAAGTCAAAAAGTATTAAATGGGAAGATACCCGCTACCCGCTTTTTCATAATATTGTTCAGTTGTGTCTATATCTACGTGCAGAAACTAACTTGGCGTTCTTGGCTTGTACGACTTGTAATATTAACTTTGAGAGTATTTTCCTCGGTTTATATTATACATTAATACAAGGCATATTAGGTGTTCTGCCATTACGTTATGGAAGTTTGTCTTAAGATATCCGGATTCGAATAGAAGAACTCTGGAAAGAGTCTAAAATATGGTAACATGTTCTACGTGTATGTATTATATGGTATTCTGTTTATGAAATAAATGAAATTTTGGTATTATGTAAGCTTTTGCACTAGAAAATCGACTAGCATCACCACCAGTAGAAAAGCTAGGAGGCTAGAAACTGTTAGAAGAGGACTTCTTATTATACAATTCTTTCCTAACATTTTAACTCTCTTCGGCTATAAGTTAAAATGATCTTTAGAAATATTATTATAAAAACCAAATGCACTGCTACTTACTGTGTTATGTGTATATAGCTTTGTACATATCTCCATCATAAGCAACATCGGCACACTGTGCAAGCAGTATTAAAAAGCTACGAGAAAATGAAATGAATGTGTCTAGATGGATAGAGTTGGGTCGACTTGGGTGCTATGCTGCCGGGAAAGAAAGTTGGTATGAGTAGTAGTGAGTAGTAGTAATAGTATGTAGCGTTGGTCCAACGTTCCAATTCCATCATCATCCCCGCACCATCTCATATCAAACAGAATATTATATTCAAGTAAGCCAAGGAGTATTGTATGTACATTCTCAAACTACACGAGTACCTTACACTAGGCAAGGAAGAAGGAGCAAAAAGAACGAAAAATCAACCCATCAGCACCAGAGGAGAAACTTAGTTTAACCTTTTACTTGAATCTTATACCTATATATGAGTATTCACAGAAAAAGTAAAAATTTAGTATATTTAACTTTAGAAACATTTCTGACTTTAAAAACCCCATCTGACAACATTAAATTCAACACGATTATTGTCTGTCAGTCAATAATTTGTTAATTATTTGAGCGTGATAAAAGAGGATGGGAAAAGCTAATCTTGTTAATATTAATAAAAATACTCAAGAAACAATTCTTTCATTATCCACATCCTCCTCATCACCCGTATCATCATCATCAGTATCAGAAGAATTATCTTCAAACGAATTCTTACAATTATTAGTAGCAGCAGCACCAAGTGGTCATATTCACTTTACTCAGTTGGATGAGCAAGTTTTCCTAACTCAGTCCTGAGAGTATGGAGCATTAATGATTTATATCATTCTTATCTTAAGTAATCATCATCATCATCATCACTATTATTATCAATCATAATAATTCATATACATTCTGTTGTTACACACACGCATAACAATATTACTTCTAACTTAAAATACTTGAAATAAAACTCAAACCAGACTTTCTTAATTCTTCAGTATATTCCACTACTTTTTTGGTATTTGCAATTTTAATACGAAAAATACACTACAAGTTGAGATTCAACTACAAAAAAAATCTTTCTTACCAAAAAATAACTCAGAGTATTATTAATTCGTAATTGTCAAGAGGTTGTTACTCAATTTCCTAAGATTTATATATACTCGAAACACGAGACAATTAACTGTTAACTAATTAACAGTAACAAAACCGCACCGCCGGACGGACAACTCAAGTCGCCCCAGTCCATCCAATAAGCTACTACTAATTACTGTTAAATATAGTTACATCATACAGAGATATTTATATATTCTGTATTAAATTCTTACAAGAAACATACAAAAATAATATTTATACTTGATACTTTTACCCTGCCTACTAAATATTAAGCAGCAGAGTTAGTACTTTTTAATATTGTTCATTGTGTGATTCTTATATAAAAAGTGTCTCAAATTCCCGTAAGAAACAAAAAGCTAGCTACTACAACCTACTGTGCTTATATAAACTTAAACTGTTGTGTGTACGTATTATCCAAGTACTATTTCATATTCATTGTATAGCAAAACTATACAATTCCAACATCCCCAAAATCATCATTTAATTAATAAAAGGGATTTTTGGACCTTGAACTTGGTAAGGGTCTTTGTTAGCTCTCTCTTAAGGTTTTATCGTCTCTCAACTCTCTCTCTGTTTGTTTTTATCAGATTGTCTCATCTCATTCTTCACTACTCTCTTTCTTAAAAAACCCTACACACTCAGTTTCCCTTTCCTGTTGTATAGAGAATGAGCAAAGGTGGAACAAAATTATTTAAAATAAAAAATAAATTCGCATTTTTATGATCCTCCCCTTTGTGATAAGATGATTCAGGCTTCTCAATCGAGTTTAAATGTTTAAATTTTAAAATAGTGAAATGGTTCTTTGTATTCTTTATACGTGTGAGTTGTTGAGTGTGTATGTGCGAGATAAAGAGAGAGAGAGGAACAGGCGATATGAGATATGAAAAACGATATTGAACATTTCTCTCCCTCTTTTCCAGTGCATTTTTTTATTCGGTTTTAGATAGTTCAAGTATTTTTATATATAATATGATCAATATTAAAACATGGTTTAGTAGTCAGTCAGGAAACAGATTCATATCTAGAACAGACTCACGGCTCTACAAGAATAACGAGAAAATAATGTGTAGAGTAGGAATAATATGGAGAAAACCCTCAATTTAAAAAAGGATTGTGCAGAATTTATAGGCATTACACACAGAGAGAAAGAAACCGGCAAAAGAAAAAGTGGAAATACCTTGTTTTTTAATAATGGTCGAACAATCTACTCTACTACAATGTATGAACTTACTCCTACCACTACTACTACCACGAGTATTTTAATATTATTTCAGAAATACACGATTGTATGCATACGTATAACATGTAGATATAATGTATAGAAATAATAGTAATAAAAAATGGCATGACATTCATAAAAGTTTGAAGGTTGAAGGTAGCATGAGATGGAGTCTATATGTGAAATGAAACGATATGATAACATGGTAAAAGGAAAAACTCATGCGATGTCTGAATGTGCAAGTAAAGATCTTGTGAAAAGTTTCCCTACTACCCGGTCTCTCGGTCCTTAGACCGTTCGCGTCCGTTCGTTCCACTTTTATTTTATGACTCTACATGATACGCTTTTCGTTCATACTTCTTTTTTTTTAAAGTAAAAGAACCAAGATTCTGGGATTAATACACTGGAGTCTAATAGAAAAGGCACACACACACATACAAGATCTAGGCTACCAGAGGAGTTGGATAATGTAATATAATGTTAACATTTTATATTATATTTGTGTTAGCTTGATAGAGCAAAAAACTAAAGTTGTATTATAGGAGGAGGTAGTAGTGGAAATGTTGAAAAGGATAAAGCGTCGTACCCTTGTAAATGGGTGCTATACTACTGCCACTACTACGATTACATCACACTCATATTATATTGTTTTGCATTATACACTTTAGTTTAGGCAAAATCAGTCAACTCAGCAGAATCTGTATGGACCAGCAGCAGCATATATTCTCGTCATGAAAGATTTTTTCAAAAGAAGTCTTTTTCACAAAATTTATAATGATAATGCTTAAGGGATTCGCCAAAGGGTTTGGAATTTTATTACCTGGACAAGTAAACTGTGGGGTAATAATAACAAACAGGCTTTTTAAAAAAGAAAATTATCAGAATGAACGTATAGGTGAAACTGTTGTTGTTTAATAGGTAACTATAGGACAAACTATTCTTTGATTGTAACACTGAGAAATAAGCTGGTTCATTTTTTCAAACACTCCTAGCACACATATTTGTTGTGCACTTATCGAATTTTCTATTATCGGTCGAAGTACGACCACTCAAATTGCATTGTAGTTTATTGATACCTACTACTACTGTTAGCTATGGGTAGAGTGGAAATGAAAAGTGAATAACATAGGGTTCTTTTCCTATAACCATCCCGAATTACTATTTCTTTAAAAAGGAAATGATGAACGTAAAGTATTCAAAGTTAAAAGCACTTTATGCAGTAACTTCAAAAAGTAATACTTTTCTGTAACAACACGGAATATTATGCGTTGCTAAATGCAGGAAAAATAATCACATGCGTTTTAAATATGTTTTAACAAGTTTTCATGTTAAAACTTTGCAAAGAAAAAAGGAGTTTTTTATTGAAAACTTTTCAGGCTAAAAAGTAGTATCTAGTACGATGGTGATTGTAGTTACCTTGTAAAATAAGATTACATTTAATTATCAATATAAGTGTTAATGTAGTTAAAAGATTTACATACAAAGTTCATTTTGAAACTTATTGGTAGTAACCCAATAGTAAAAATAATATACCTTTTCTTCAACTAGGTAAAAAACTTTAAACATAAATCGGGTAGTTGAGTCTGTGGGCCTTCCTGAACGGGTTTTTTCCATTTAAATTCATGTTTATAACGCAATGTTACAAACTAGCGCATAATATTATTATTAGAGATATATACTAATAAAAATCCCAAGGAAAAAAATGAATGAATGGTACAAGTATAGCAAAAGAGCTCGTAACGGGAAATTCATCCTGTTTAAATATAGGATGATTTTTCTCGGATCGTATCTATCGTAAAATACAAGATACACAGACATATGAAGGGCAAGTTGTGCACTTTCATTTCATTTAAGCGAGTTTCACAGGCACGTGTTCATTTTGAGAGTTTTAAAAGTAAGGAACTCAGAGTTCGGATCCAACTAAAGGAAGAAGGATATCACATCTGTCGTTTTCATCAGCTGTTCCCAACCAGGCCAAAAGCTATAAAGGAACGATTATATCACTTCCATGTATATTTATTATTATTATCATGCACACACGTAAAACATACGTAATATCATCTTTTATAAAGATAAAATGTAGATATAGTAGATACGCTTTTTACAAGACAGACACACATGGAAGAGGAAGGAAACTAAAAGTAAAACATTGAAAAGTAGTAAAAGTAATAAAGGGTTCCCCTAATAAAACCCACTAGGGTATGACCTGGTCTAGTTGCCACTGGCTCTGCTCTTCTGGCGTGTATGAATGCATGGCACGAGCCTCTTTTAATATTTTTACGAACAACACACATAAAAAATAATCCTTTGAAATGAAAAAGAATTTTTTATGTAAAGAGACACCCTTCAGACTTCAGATTGCAGTAGTAGTTCCATACTATATGCAGTGTTGTTATGCATTTTCATTTATAATATTGAAGTCTAACAACGGTCCACTTGATATGGATGCTAATAATACTGATTGTCTGAATATCGCATTATCATCACGTATGATTTCAAAGATACCTAGAGATAGATGTAATGTAACAATGGAAGTAAACTGATAACTATATATAAGACCAAGTTTGAAAAACCTCGTGAATTTTTCCCCTCCGACTTTACTTATTTATTCTATATTTTATACTTTTTTTGAGAGGCAGTTGCACTCTGCATTTCATTGGCACCCACTGACTCACAATTATGACCGAGAAAGAAAGAAACTTTAATGTGGATGGAAATAAACTACTTTCATGCAAGCTTGGTCGCCATAGGCATCTGGAAGTAGAAATAAGAGCATTAATATATATATATATAGTTGTTGCAAGCTATAGAGATTGATGTAAAATTAATGAATGCCTGCAATACGTACGTACTACCAACCACCACTACAAAATTACTACTATTGGTGCACTTTTAGAAAGTGTGGAGAAAAGCTACTACTGCTTCATACATTAAAAATAAAAGTTTGATCCAGCTCACAGAATGAAACTTGTCCATAATAAAAAAAAACTCTATAGAATACAAGATTTTCTCTACATTTATTATACATGCTTTATTGTGTAGGGTATCTCTTATAAAGACTATATATAGTTGTTAATGGGCATTAGATAGTGTGTATGGATGTATCAGTAACGATACGGGGTAGACATGCACTTTCATTCGGTTTCTATTTGATAGCGTCCCTTGCATTTCGTTTAGATCGGGCAGTTAGTTATAAAACTAGAAGGGGATAAATGATAGTGATGGTGGAGTGTTGAGTCCCTCCGGGTTTTTATTATTTGACCGTTTCTCCATTGTTCATGAGTAAGCAAAACCCTAACTGACTAGGTACCCCTTGTTATAATAATAATATTATACTCCCCAGGATTATTACTATTCCCAATACATAACACAAAAATGGTATAGAGGGTAACTTAATAACCAGATGCCTTATTCTGAATTATCCGAATTCGTTCCTTGTATAATAACGCAATACAACCCTCACGACCAATTCACCATCATCATCGGATCCCGATGTCCGATGAACAGGCTAGGCTTCCCCCTTTTCCTTCCTTCCTCTTCAGTTTAGTTTCGGATTTCGTTGGTTTCGTATTAACCTTCAGTCTCTGTTGAGCTTTTCATTTTTGCCATTTTTGGTATTTCTCATATAATTTTGCATATTTATTTTAAACTTCGAAGACAGCATAGTGATTGCATTCTCAAAAAGTGAAAATTCTGAGAGAAAGTGTGTATTCCAAAGAATTGAAACTACCTAGTCTATTTGTGTATCACGTATTATCATCATAACATCAAATTTTTCTTGATTATTTGGTTGTGTTTTCTATAGTGAGATCTAGTCCCCACTTAGAATTTTCATATTTTGATTTTTAACTTTTGAAAGCATTTATTCTGTGCAATATATTTCTCCGTTCGGGAACTTGATAGTAAGTCTTATTTATTTATTTATCAACTATAAAATATTTATATACAGAATTAAATTAATGAGCTGTGGCGTACAAGCCTCATAATACAGTACTTGACATCATTGCTTTCAAAGAATATTAGTTTTTGTAGGAACTTTTGAAGTATAAAATGTAAGACGGGGTTATTTCACTTGCTTAGGTAGTCCTCTTGGTCTTCTCTTTCCTCATAGTTTAGTTTATCAGTCGTAGTGAAAAGTGAGTGTAACCCTTTGATGAAACTCATTTGAGAGTAAGAGGCTATTTAAGTGCTAATCAATCATGGTGAGATCATATATATTGCAAGGAACTCTATAGAGACGCCTCTCTTAGACTAAAAGTAAAAGTTAAGTAGACTTTTACTAGTATATAAAAGAGAGATATACTCGTTGCATAACATAATGTAATAATATGGCACATGCAGACAGGCATAAGATGCATTTACTAAAAATATAGAGGATATCACGTAGATAAAAGGATGAATAGTAGAGAAAGGCTATGAAAGCCGTCGCTGGTTTAGTTATTATACTCAAGGAAAGAGACAAAGTACAAAGGATAAGTGGGTACGATAGGGCGAGATGGAGTTAGATTTATCGAACTCATGAACATTAATCAGACCAGGGAAGAAGATCCCATAACACAACAGGGTCTCGAATCTCTAAAGTCTCAACGAGATACTTTACTGTACCTGCACCACCACTGTTTGGTTTTAGTCTCTAGACTCTAACCTATTCAAAGGGAGACACACACACTAACTGAGATTATATCAGAATATTGTTATATTATTTAGTACTACCCGATACTATCCCATGAGTCGGGTACTAAGTACCATGGACTGTGTGTTTTAAGGAGATAAATGAGCCCATCTGGGTCTTCGATGAAGTAAAATAATCATACTATCTATGCTCTTAATGTTAACTGCCACTACCAACTACTACACAGTTACTTTTGAATGCATTCAAGTTTACGCTTAAGTGTGTTAAGAACGTGTAGCAGATTTGTTCCATCTTTTCTTCACACTTCTGTGAACTTTCTCTCTAGGGCAAAGTAAAAGCTAACTAACTATTTAAGGAAAGAGCATTAAGCAAGTTGTGAATTATTATGTTGTAATGAGAGTTCAGTTGTAACATTGAAATTTAAATGGTGAGGGAAGAAAAGAGATTTTATAGCGAGATAACGGTAGGCTTGGAGTTATATTAGAAGGTTGTTTCAATTGATTAAGTGTTTGATAATAGGAACAAAATATAACGTTAGCGAGCACTAGCAACGCTACATTTACATCACCTAGGTGTTTTAATAATATGCTGTTTTTAGGTAATACAGAAATTACTTACAGGGTCGTATTGTGTTTCTTTATTGAAAGCTTCATAGTTCGTTTTCTGTAAGATCACTTCTTAATGCTCTAAAAAGATTAATTTTAATGAAATTCAGCGATTTAAAATAAATCTGTAATAGTTTTTAGAATACCTTGCAATTTAGTAACGATTAATAGGCTGTTAGAGAATAAATTTTTGCATTTGAATTTTAATTATTTATAAATGGTACTTCAAAGACTCTTTCTTTAATTGCAATGTCTGAATATTATTAATGGAATTGGATTTGCGAGTGCAATATTTTTTAAGTTCTAGCTTTTACTACAACTTTCTTAAGAATGTTCTATAAACTTGGAATAAATTATATGGCTAGGAAAAGTAAAAGCGTCGTTGCTAGAAAAATCTTAAGCTACAAGTAAGGTTTTTTTATTTTTCATAACAATATGTTTCAAGACATCGATTGTATTCATGTCTAAATGCAGTTTCTAATCTTCAGAAATATCGTATATATGGAACTAAAACGGGACGAACATTATTAAACATTATAAATATAAAGAAAGCATTCCACCAATCTTTGCAAAAAGTCAGAAGTTCACAAGAGAATTTCAGCACGAGATTATATAGTACTACCTATACAACTGCAAACCTTATAATAAGCAAGTCATATACAGATAAAAGGTAAAAAGGTAACTGAAATGCACTAAATCGACTTGAAGGTTAAAGGTTATATCGAAAAGGGCTTTATTTTTCGGCACGGGTACCTATCAAACAGTGAAACTTCATCGCATTGAACTTCGTGGATGAATCCACCTTCAAAAGAATCGAAAAAGCCCATTGAATAGATACAATATATAGGTTAATGCATATTTTCCCTTACTTTTTTTATCACTACACTGACTTGTATATAATAGAAGTAAAAGTGTGGGTGGGTAGGTGGGCCAGTCCTGTGCCTCTCTTTTGGGAGTATTCATCCACTGTTTATTCCAAGTTACCCGTTTTTTTACAAAAAAAAACCCAACTCATTGCTGTAAACTCCGAAGAAATGAGAAAAATCATCAGAAGTTCAATGTTCAAGTTAGATTCCTTCCTTCCTTCCTCCTACAAGCTCTTTATACCACACAGTGTTTCTATCATGGTGGTGAACATTGTACATGCTACTAAAATTGTCTTTCCAACTCGAGCAAAGGGAAGGGATATGATTATCCCACGAAGCTAAAAACTTTTTTGAATTGAATATATTATTATTACTAAGATACTCAAGAAAGTATTATTTTTGACTCTAGATCTTTTTGGCTTTGCTCTTTGGAAGTTTTTATTAAATCTTAAAATTAGGAAACATCTTTCAATCGAATAGAATTGAATTGTAATAATTTAGTTAAAGTTAGAAACACAAATTCATCATTATGTCATCATCATACCATGTGTCAATTTTGTAAATGATCACTCATACTCATGTTGATGTCGGATTTTAAAACCAGAGAACGGAGAGCTGACTGAGGTTTTTTGAGATTGTAAAAAAAAATATTTGAAGACAGTGAGTTTAGTAAAGACTGAAAGTTTTAGAGGTGGGTGTTCACACATCATATCAGAGAGGATAGAATGTGAGGTTATAGACTCATGTTAAGAAGAGCATCCATTCACCAGTGTTTAATAGGTATTTTATTGCTATGTATGAACGTAGTTTAACATACGATGTACCAACAAAGTAGGCAGTATTGGTGGCATCATGTCATCGCCAAAAGATAATTTATAGATTGTAGCCGAAACTATCATAAGTTATATAATAATAATAATAACAAAAATTTACTGTTATAAAATCCAGCTATAGGCTAAAAGTTAACCCTGGTTGAATACTTTTCGGGTATTTTGGATTCTGGCTTGCCTCATTGGGTATATATATATTAAATATATATGATGGATTCGTATCCAATCCGGTAGATTTTTATTATATACTTTTACTACCAATAATATCATCAACCATTCTGAGAACTTTACCATACGACTTGACTTTACCAAAATCCATATTATACTTCAGGGTACAAGTAAAGAATACTGTTATTGACTTGGTAACTTCTAGGACTGTGTATGGGATCGCAGAATATGATAGTGGTTGAAATGAAATTTGTACTATGTGACGTGATGAATACATGCAGGATGAAATAGACACATGGATTGGATTTTGGATCGTAATGCAATAGATTAAAAAACACTGGAAAATGCAATACTCTTTAGTCACTCTGCTCTCGTGCTCATCCTATAATATGTATGCAAGTTTTATAGAACTGTCTCTTTGTATCTAGGTAGCCTTAGTTTTTTGAGCATCTTATTCATTCGACGAAGTGTGTGAGTAGTCACTTTCATAAATCAATGAGCCCTCGAAATAAAGCAAATAGGAATCATCTCATCATGTTGTTTAGTACAAATTTTAAGCAGTTGTGCTTCTATTAGTAGTAATGATAATATATTATTATGTACGAATGCAGAGATGGATATAGCAGATGTACAAAAGGCTATTAATATCTCTTTTTGTACATCACTGTGTGTGTGTGTGTGTGTGAATGTGTGTGTATGTTTGCAGTGCACATTACAGAAATAAAGTTATTTCATCAAATAGACAAGCAAAATATATCTTCGAAACTGGTGTCAGTATCAAGCTACAAAAAAATGTATGCAAAAGTAAGACAGATAACTTTTTTTAAGGTTGTAAGGGTATTGGGTCTGTCTGAATATAATATTATAATATAATATATCTGAAAAGAGTTAAGACATTAGGAAAACGATGAAATAGATAAATGCTTCGATGCATGATATAATATATATGAGATGAAGGATGTTACTTATTTGCTGAAGATCCAAAAGCTTGAAATATCCGATTCGATCCGATGTCGGTCTTTGGTCTCAGAGTCACAGTCAGTACAGGAAGAAATGAGATTTGGCTTGTGTTTAAGGTTTTTCTATAGAGAGATTTTAATTCTAGGCCGTAGATAATATTTAGGCATAAAGGAGTTCGAATAATATATCATCATTTTACAGAGAATGCATATTTTTTTGAATTTTAAGATAGATAAATATTGAATCTAAAGTAGGCTTAATGCGCATTTTAAAATCTTCGATAAACACTATCGGGTAAGCAGGATGAAATCAGTTTGGTTTTATATTCTGATTAAAATTCATCCCTCCTCGTTAATGCAAAGGATTACTGGTTCTACCCTAGTGAGTTTTGATAACTTGATACTTTAGGTATGATTCTGACATTACAGACAGACTCTTTTATATTATTTAATTCTGTGTGTATATATAGTGGAATAGATGATGATGGGGTAGTTACATCTGCTAATCTAATCACCGGTCTCGGTCTTCTCAAAATCCAGTTATGCTTTATGATTCTCGAATTCTAATCCAATTCCTTGTAATACTTCCTGATAATAGTATTTATCATAGAACATCCCACAGACAAGGTAACATTAAGTCGGAAATGACTAGCTAGTTTCGCTTCTCTTCACAGAGTAACTAACAGCTGACAAATTTATGCATATGGAAATAAACAAAATAGAACGGATGGATGTGGTCGGCTCGGTCGGGCTAACTAAAAGGATTTTGAAATCAGAAAATTACATTGTTAAGAAATCTGTTAAGGGATGATTTGTGTAATGTAACGAAACTAACATGTTGTATCTATTTACTTAAAACTGCATCTTATCAAAGTATCTATGGATAATTTGATGGTGTGAGCTCGTTATGATAATTTTTAAACTGTTGACTATATCGTCACACTTTGTACCCACACTACTAAATACCATTACGATACCATATGCTCTCATATTAAAATCAGGAAACCTTAGGACACGAGTAATGATTAGGGTGAAAGATATTTACCATACATATCATCGTGATAATAGTACACAAAAGTGTATAGTAGCACTACTGATAGAAAGAGTAATTTACATTTTTGTACATTTCCCATTCAGTTGGGGTTATATTTTAGAACTGAATCTACATATATGCACAATTTTCAAACACTTTTGGCCATATAGTGTACTTCGCACATGGGAGAGTAGGTTTACTTAAAAATTAGAAATAAGTAAAGGAAAAAAATAAGTCCTGAAAAGAACGAGTTGAAGTGGATGTCGGTAGGTGTAAATGTTAGCATAAATGTTTCAAAGATGGATAGATGGTTTGAGATACACGGTATATATATTATGATAGTTGTTACGTATAAACTAAGGTTATGCAAATATGAATTGATGATGTATTCGGTTCGGTATGGAATCCGAATTTAGTATATTATACACTTACCCGTTTGTATTTTTGTCAGTTTACATGAGATTTTTTGGTATTTTGTTTATCTAGTTTTCCTCTGGACGGCGTAAAGTTAAGAAGACAGAAAAAGAATTCTAATTCTGCTGTTGAAACCGAAAAAAGAAACGGGTGTTCCCAGCTTGGTGGAATTATTTGAGTGTGCTTGTGCCTGCATTTTGACGAAAACTAAAACCCAGAAGAAGATAGAAGAATAATAAAGATTAATATAAATAAAACTACACATTACTTACGACGATAAAGATCTACTTGCTAATATTTGTACTCTTTCAGAAAGTGAAAATTAAAATAAGAAAAATATTTAAAATAAAATATTAAGAATTTAAAAGACTAGAAGAGATTTTTTCCAGATTTGAAACGGAAGATCGTGAAGTTATAATAAAAATATAAATTGTTATACTTTTAAAATAAAAAATACAACGGACAGCGTCGCGTGTATATCGTACTAATAAACTATAAAAAAATTTATACTACCTTAAAATAAAATGCAGAACGGAATGGACGTTACGACAACCCCTCCTCAGGCTAATGGGTCAATTCACGGAGTAAATGTTAGTTGTGGCATGATGTCGGGAAGTGCGGGGTCACCGAATAATGGAAGTAACAACGGGTTGGAAGAAAGTAAAACCAACCTGATTGTTAACTATCTACCACAGACTATGACTCAGGAGGAAATAAGATCTCTATTTTCATCTATAGGGGAAGTAGAGAGCTGTAAACTCATCCGAGATAAAATCACCGGTAAGTTGTAATATTAAAAATATGTAAATTCATATCTCATTATGTTGTTTTCTGGCTCATTTTGTTTGATATATTTTTTCTGCTAAATCTTTTTATTTTAAGATAACTCCGGAAGTAATCAAGATTCATCTATGGTTTCAGGCCAGAGTCTGGGCTACGGCTTTGTCAACTACCATCGAGCCGAGGATGCTGAGAAAGCTATTAACACTCTTAACGGCCTCCGACTACAAAACAAGACAATAAAGGTTCGCTTTATACTTTTAAACCTGCATTTCTCATAAATTCTTTATCGCATCTTTAGCTTCTACATCCCGGCTTTTTTTATCATTCATTTTAGTATTGTACTTCATTCCTTACTTATTACTTACTACTCTCAAAGTTTTTAATGCCAGTTTGAGAACCACTAACAGATTAAATTCACACCAAATAAAAGCTTTTAAATAAATCTAAAAGAATATGAACAATGAGAGTAAAATTCATAGAATTGACTACTAAAAGAGGTTTTTTATTAAATATTATGGAAAATAATAAGAGAATATTATTGGGGATCATGATATTAAAAATAAGACTGAAATTATTTTACAACTGGGAAATAATATTCACAATATGTCAATTCAAGCACTTTGGTCCTATAAAAATGGACATTGGCATCTAAATGTTACCGACCGTTAAATGTTATTTCGTGACAGTGACTTTCTAATGCTTAATGTGAAAATTTCTCATAGTTCACTTGAGGTAGGTAATCTTTTATAATGGTCACTATAGTACTCGTGTTAGTATGCACCTTTTAGTTGATAACTTTATAATAAAACTAATAATCATGCTTCACAAAAAACGCCTTACCAACCTGCTAGAGAAGTCAACATTGTTAACAATAATCATCTTCACTCACCATGGAAAGATTCAGTGTTTAATAAGTTAATAACTCATAAGCTAAAAAAAACTACTTGCAGTCTAATCTTGACTCTCCAGTATGACGTGTATGTATTTTATAACTTCATTGATTTCATTCTGATTTTTATTTACATACAAAAATTTAAATACAAAAAGTTCCGGCTTAATAAATCTGGTTGTAGCTTAGTCTATACAAAGCCTTTGATTCAGTTATTACAAGATAAAAAAAAGCAATCTTACCGTTATGCTTCAAACAAGACAGCCTTCTTTATGTTAAGGTCCAGACTTTGGTAATCCTTTAGAGATGCAAACATAATAATAAAACTCATAATATAATAGCAAAAGAAAAGACACTTTCTTTCTGACAGTCCGCAGTAGCTCTCTGAAGTCTTTATTGCACAAAAAAGTAAAAAAGCTGGATTTACTATAAAACGTTAGTTTTGGTACAAAGGAAATGGAAATTTATGTACCTACGTACATAGCAACAATTTAGTTAAGTTTCAACGCTGTCAACAACTACACAGCGAAGGAGAAGAGAGTGTACATTAGTAATAAACATTAGGGAAAATATTGTCTAAAGATAAAGAGCTTAGTGAACCCATTACCAGTCAGGCTGAAACTGGGATGGAATTGAAGATCATGAATCTTAGGATAAGCTAAATTTCTTTGACGATAAGAACAACGATACCCTCAGCCAATATCCATACCTAAGTCGTAGTCCTATTGTCTAAGTGAGAGATACTGACGCACATGAGTTCATTTACATTTAAGACTTGTCATAAATCTACGTACGAATTATTGTAACGAACTGTACTTCCATTTGTACATTATTAATTTATTTTGGCAATAATGTTTTAATCATAAAAGATTACCAATTAGCCGTTAAGCTTGGAACAACGGTTGGGTTTATTGGCAGAGATTTGAATTCGCAAATATGATCTTTTCTTAAGTATGTCTACGAATTGTAATACTTAACTAAAATAGGGATTTAACTTACTCTTACAAAGTAAATAAGGAGGACAAAGAAAAGTATAAGATGATTCATGAACAGTTAAATATTTGTAGTTGTAATAAATATAAAAATATAAATGTTATGGAATATAGAATAGGAATGTGGTGAAATAAGTTAAGATGAGGGACGAAGACATGAAACTGTATATTTGAAAGAGGAACATTATTATATCCAGCATTGCGAGTTGGCAGTAGTAGATAAGACAAGAAGGAAGACAAGAGTAAGCTAAGCAGTATGTCCTTCTTAAAAGCTAATACACTTTCTTCGTGGAAACAGCGGGGAGCTTGATCCAATGTTTCGTAAAATTTCTTCTATTTTCCCCCTATTCTTTTACTTCACTTATTTTTGGCCAAAGGGAAAGTCTCATCGTCCTTGGCTTCCTTGGGATATGGTTTATTCCCCTTTTTTCTTATTTCTTTTACTCTTTCCTACTGATCCAGAATCCAAAACAGAATAGACCCTTTTACTTCATACTTACGTCTTCCATGTGTATTTATTATCTTGCATCTAGCATTTCCAGTTATCTCTCTAGCTGAGTTATCTGTACAATCTATAGAATCTAGTAGTGGTGGTGATAGGGATGGTGGCAGAAGAAAAGTGGTGAAAGCAAATGTCTCCGTATAAGACCTACTAATACTGACTAGAACTATACTCATATTGCATTATATGTAGAACAAACTAGTACAACAATTCCTTTATTTTATACGTATAATAATAATGCCATGAGGATTGCCAGGCAAAAGCAGACCACCAGCAGAATGCCTCTAGACAATCTATGTTCCAAGCCAAGACTTAGAAGGCAGATGCATTTTTTGTTAAGTTACTTGCTTCCTTCTGCCCCCTTCTATCGATTCCCATTTTTCTCCAGGCTTTTCTACTTATTTCTTGAAAGACTCACCCAGAGAAAGAAAGAGAAATAGAAAGATTCAGTAGTGTAGTCAGTAAAAACAGAAAGAGAGCTAAGCTACAATAAGCAACATCAACGTCCTTTTCCCCTTCTTCTTCGATACGGATCAATCTTGAAAGATTCATGGGATTTTGAGCGTCCTCCTTTATCCAAGTCCTCCTTCTCATCAATTTCTCATGATGACCACCAGACCAAACCGGCTGGGATGGAATGTACAATTTCGAATCCAACTCAGAGAGATAAAACAAAAGATCACAGCTACCAACCGTGTCTTTACCTTATTTCACTCCTTTTTATTATTTTGAATTCTGTTCCATCTTCTATATTTATATGTGCTGGAAAATATTAGAATAGGTAATACTAGTCCGTCCGCCTTGAATTGAAAGGAATAAAACCTTGAATGAAAAAAAATGCATGAGAGATTTAACAGATTCTTAGGTCGTAAACCTTTTCCTATTTGCATTGTGTAAGTCCATTTCTATACATAGGATTTCATGCAAGACATTTTATTAGAATTTGGAATGTTTCATCTGACACATGCATTCAAATAAAGTTACGTAATCACCACTCCTACTATTAATTTGTGTAACATATGAAATCCTACGAATTTGACCTAATCAAGAAAAGGATGTAACATTTGACAATCAACATGCAAGTTGCAATAGGTTACATTCATTACGGTAGGTCAAAACCTTGTCTTTTTTTCAAGTAACGACTAAAAGTGACAAATGAGAGAATCAGAAAGTAAGTGCAATTGAAAACACAAGAAACATAAAGCGAGTGGGAGAGGAAACAATATTAATAGTAAAAGAAACAAAACTCGGTATATAAGAATAGTAAGAGTTGTATGAGAGTCAGATTAAACTAAATAAATTAGTTGTTAGTGAAAAGAACAAATACGTTGTAATGGGATGATGTATGAGGGACGATATGTCTTTTATTCACTTCAACTTACTTATTTCAAGTTAACAATGAGAATGTTGTCTGATGTCTGTGTATATGTATCATCACCACTAGTACGGGTGTAATCTAAAAGAAAACAATAGTTTTATAACAAGCGGAAAGACAGTATTAGATACAGCAGAGAGACGATGGATTTTATTTAGATGAAGAGAAGGAGGTCCATTCATTAAATTTTTGTTGACTTGGAAGACGCAATGTTATCTCTTTCATTTGTCTTCATATAATATGATGATGATGATGGTATACCCTTTTATTAGTTGATATTAGGTTAGCAGTAGTGGTGGTGGTAGTAAAAAGTAAATGGATAATTGAATGAGATCTTGTCATGTGTTTTCCCTTTCTATTTGCGTGCAATTTAATTATACAATACACAATATTACTCACTTACTCATGGGTTATTTGTAAATTTTGTGAAAGGAGTTTTTCTTAAATCTTGTAATATAACTTTTTACATCAGTAAAGCAGTTGTCAGGGAACTTTCCCGTTTTAATTTAAAATTCTTGCCTAACATTTAAAATCATCCTAAATTTCTATTCATTGGTTAAAGCTATCTTCAAAATCCCCCTCAGCATACTCTTAGAAGTTTCCTAAGCTAAAGTACCCAAACATAAGATTGACAAATTATTGCAACACCAAAATTACTACTATATACTAAATTACAAATTCTGAACTGTAAATGTTAATAAGGTTATTGCACGTAGATTTATGAAAAGGCTTTCTCAGATAGTAAAATTGTCTGTATTAACAGTAAAAGTACAAAAGGACAAATCCTGTTTAATAAAATGAATGTGGGAAGCTTTAGAATACGATGTTATATATTAAGTTCAGCAATACATAGTAGGAGCAATCTAAAACAAAATGTATACCCCCGAAGAAAATTCGTCTTTTCTGTTTTTGTCATCTGAAATTGTCTCTCATAGAATACCACCATCACCACTATTTGTAGAGATATCTACTTGTGCTAGCAGTAGTGTCTTTTCATTTCCTTATTCTGTTATTGTATGGATCCTTTTGCCTTATATTTTATTTCTATTATTCTACAAGACTCGAATAAGATATTCTTGGTGTCTTTTCTCTGTTCTTTTACTTACGACACCCAGACAGACAGGAGAGGAGTACAAGGAAGAAACTTCTATTAAGTTACTACTTTACGAATACAATAATCTTAACTAATCTTAAGTGGTAATGTAATCTTAAACTAGTATACTAACAGTAGAATGTAGGAAGAAAATATCACTACTTTGTTTTGTATTGTATTTTGTCTCCCACTGTCTCATTGTGTTACTGTACGTGAATCCATTGTAATCTTAGTAACGAAGTAATGCAAGTAATGCACTTTAATATATAATGTAATGAATGAGATCTGGCAGCTTTCCTCCTCTTCCAGAATTCTTTTGTCGGTTCTGCTCATGAAAGTCGTTTAATTCTCCTCTTAATTGTAGTCTATGAATGATGAGAAATTCTCTAGTGTGGTGGTGGTGGTATAGTGGTAGTAGTAGTAGGGCTGATTATACTTATGTATTACTTTCGTATTAAGTTAGTTCGTCTTTTTACTTTTCTCTTAATCTCCTCGACTGATTCTTCATTTGTTATGGTATTCATTCTGCGAAACGACTACTCCTTTTAGGCTGAATGACTGACTGTCACCAGTACGAGTCACTCATCGAGTCGACACTCATCAACTCAAGACTTTCAGAGACTAAAAGACTTGAAACTATAAGATTATGGAACAGGTTTTCTTGACTTGAATGAATATCTAGCTAGTCTTCTCTTTACTCCAAGCTATTCTCAGTCATCTCATCGTCATCAGCATGAAATGAAAATGTCCTTACACTTACTATTATTATTTTCTGGAGAAAAGTATGCAGAATATAGGTTGTAAGAAATAAGTATCAAGATATTAAAAAAAGGGATTATGCACGTAAAATGGTAACTGTATAAGAAGAGCAAAAGGGAATTATGGTATTTGAGGGAAAGCTATATATGTCTATGGAGAAAGTGCTAAATCAACTCAGTATCCCTAGCTATCATTCATAACTGCAGTTCCCATCATAACAATAATAGCACAGAAGAAGTACAGAAATTTTAGGTTGGGTTGCAAATAAATGCAAATTCGATTCGTACAGATTTATATAACTCGCAAGGCCAATTATCATGAAGGAAGGTCAAGTTGTTATTTGTGGATGTACCCAAAACCTAAGGAAGAAAGTAAGAAAGTACGGCTGTATGATATGGACTTTTCCCAGGAGAAGCTTCAAAAGTATATTATCAAAGTATAGTATTACTCAATATAATGTGAAAGCGATATATCTATTTATGATCCGATGTTATTTTATCTCCTATCCTAATACCTCCAATTTTGGAATAAAATTATATGAATTATGAGCGTGTATAATAACGGCAGATTTTGTATTAGGAATATTTTTCCTTTTTGGTGGTAGTGTGGTATGGTGTGTTATTATTATTTAGAAAATGTAAAGAAAATGATAATACTCTTTGCTAAGGCTTCTATATTCATCTTCAGTATATGTTGATAGTATTAAGGAAAGTTTGCCAGCTAGACAAGTTGTCTTCCGAAGGAGATCCTGTCAGACAGACAGTGGTGGTTTCATATAGGGTAAATTCTATATAGTGGTTACGTAGTATACTTGTAAAGAAGCTTGATCCATCTACCC
>JAQGAA010000153.1:0-29684 GCA_034696425.1 Isotoma viridis
AGCTTTGCATACAATTGAAAAATAATGCCCACAGTGAAATATTCAAGAAAATTAAAGAATGCATTTTTTATATATTTATCTGTTAGTATAAAAAGTGCGTGGTGGTGGTGGTAGGTTGAGTAGGGGAATAAAAATCCGCGGTTGGTTTGTTAAAATTCACAATTGAGCCAACACATACAAATACATATCTATCTCTTAAATGTCTCTTAATTCTTTTTAAAAAATCCTCAATCCTCATATGAATTCTCAGAACTAAGAGATTCTGAGGTTTTGTAACTTTCTACTTTCCACAAAACTTAAAAAATAACCTTAACTTGCATACACAATACTACACTCACAGACACACACAAGAAATAACAACATTTGGTTTTAAAATGTTAAAAAACCATTCCACCCAACACACATAAAAAACAACTTAAGAAAGCTGACTATGGTTTTTTTCATTACCTCGGTGTATGATTTTCCGATGACATTAACAAAGAAATCCTCCAATTGAAGAAAATAAAAATTCCACACTATTTCCTTAAAGGTTTTCCAATATCCACACAAGTAATTTATATAACATATGAAGATAATTAATCGACTGTTGCTAGTTACCACTACTGTAGTAGTAATTAATTAGTAATTAAAATTTATTACTTTAGATTTTTTCCTAATACTTAATAGCGTAGAAAATTGACTTATAGTTTAAGTAGTAGTAGTAGTAGTTGGTAGTGGTGGTAGTATTGGTAAAATATTATTTAAAAGTATAATTATAAAATCTAATAATTGTTGGACCACTTCAACTTTCAGTCAACAATTCGTATCAAATACATTCATTTACTACTAAAGCAACTTGTAAGTTTGGTTGTTTAAAGCAAAATCATTTCATTTCCTCATTTCCTACACGAGTTGGTTGCTTTCAACTAAATTGCTTGCTTTTGCTCTAAGCTATTAAAGTAAACTATTATTTATAAGACTATGAGGTAAAGTGATATCAAATCCAAACTTCCGTGGATAACTGAATACAAACAAGAAAAATACTTGAGCTTTAACAAACTTACGTTTGGTTATTTGTTAAACAAATTGACTGAATAAGACTTAACTTTATTATATTATGAGTCTGACTGATTCACTGACTCTGATAGAAATTAAACTATAGAAGAGGAAATAACTTCTAATTGTTGTAAACTAAGAATATTATTATTACACAATTTTTTTAGCACTAAAATCGACTCATATACTTGTGCTACTACTGAATTTCATAAGTATTGGTCTATGATGGGGCATGACATATATAAACCTACTACTAAACATTTAGCTAAATCTGATACATTTATTATCATTTATTTGTAAACATTTATTAACACACTTTTATATTGAAGTATTTCTGGAATTTAGTATCAAATTCCAATAGGATAATATTATTTATATTTTTATATTTCTCGCTTACTTAATACTTTGAATAGGCACACGGACAATTCATATTTCAATATATTGAAAATATAATGAGACACCACACGCAACTAATAACATGAACTTTGAGTAGAACAATTACACACTTTTTACATGAGCTCAATCAGCACACTAAGGTTATTTAAAGTTTTCCTCAATGAAACATTTATATTTCAATTAATTTTTTATACGATTTTTCTTAAGAAATTAACATTTAAACTTGTATCAGTAAATTTTTTATCATCCAAGTGCAGTGTTGACAATGGTAAAAATATTTCTCTGAAACAAATGTTGTAAAGTAAATTTTCTCCGAATTTTAAGTTTCATATAAGATGAGTATAATAATATTATTATTAGATCTAACTCTTAATGCCTTTTTTGGTATTGTCTTATAATTGAGTAGTAAATGGCAGTAGTATTTATAAAGAGAGAGATAGTTAGAGAGAGAGATCTCAAAATAATAATAATAATAACTAGAGTGACTGCACGGAAGTCTGTTTAAAGGTTGAAGCTTAGAGTTGAACTAACGCGAGAGTTTGTACCACAGTCGCTTTCTCAAGCCCAAAAAACTTTTTTATCCTGAACATGATGATCATCGCCCTATACAACTTTGTATAAAGCTTTACTATGAACTAAAAGCGATGTGAATATCTCTCTGTGAATGAGTATAGAGGTAATCATATATTTCACCTTATCATGAGAACAGTCACCCTCTACAATACTTTACACAAGAGCACATTGCATTTTCTATTTGAAATGTGCTAGTGTGTGTATAAAACGATATAGTAAAAAAGTAGACAACCTTTGGTTTAGTATCTGTACATAAAGTTAGAAATCTGTTGGGGATGTGTGTGTAGCAAAGTTACTAAGAAAAAGCCCCATAACACTCGACGCTAATAATTTCCCCTATTTCAAAGACTGGTTACTTTTCTATGGGGCTGTTCAAGCGTTGTGTGCTCTCTTGTTTGAAGTAAGTTTTAAAATTGGGTATTGTTAAAGGGGTCTGGGTTTTATGAAAGGAACTCCAGGGTGCTTTTTTGCCCAAGGTTGAACTTCTTTTTGAGTACTTTAGTATTTTGTAATTGTGTAAAGTGAAACACTTTGTAAAGTCTTAATTTTTACTTACCTAAATATTATTATCTAAAGCTTCCTCTGAACAAGGGATGGAATTTTGAAGAAAAGTGTCAAAGTGTTTTTACCAAGAACTTAAAACGTATTGGGTTTACTTGAAGAATATTTTGGGTTAGTTTCTTAAGTAAGCTATAAAGCCTTCTCATGTGGGACTAAATGTGTGTTATCCGGTTTGAAAAACTCTTAAAAATCTACCCTATTTTTTGTATTTAGACCCAATTGAGGAATTTAGACAAAAAGATTTTCAGGAATTATGAATAAAGCTAAACTTGTCGTGTACAGGCCTTAGATATTATTTCTATGATTTCATTGTATTATAATAATATGGTATGGCATAAGCTAAACACTGACATAGCATCCTTTAACTATTACAAAGTAAAGCAGTAACAAAGCAACAAAGGAATCAAGAGAACCCCACAACATCCATCCCCATCTCATCAGTTGGATCAGTCAGTTCTGCTGATCTGATATTCCCCTTCGAAGTAAGTACTTTAATATCTGCGTGATCCATCCCCTTGATAGAGTAAAAACGCGTAAATGTTCATATCTCCTGAAACTCGTCCACACTACTATCAGAATACCAGAGTCTATGCATGCAATTGCATTGCTATTGCAGATGTAAGTATTAACAATGAGTATGAAAAAATATAAATACCATTTTTCCCTAAAGTGCAAGTGCAAAGTGGCAAAGCATCTCTCAATCTTTGTACCCAAGTTGTGTTTCCAGTTACAAAATCCTAACCCAGAATGCCAATAATATAAAAAAACAGATTCCTGCCATTGTACCACTTTCTTATATCATCACATTATTATGTAATGTTGGAGAACCTGATTTCAATTTCCAGTCTGTCTGGATCATCCTTCCTAGCAGCAACTATTACAACAACTTTATATAAAACTAGAAACAGAATATGTTATTACGAAACTTTGCTGCTACCCTTGTTGTCTCACGAAGGGACAAACCGGTGAAGAGAGATTATCTCTATATAGCAAATCGCGGTGATGTCCCTCGATAACCACTCTTCTGGTCACTCTCTCTCTCTTCCACCATCCAGTATGAATTCTAGCTGAATAACTACCCTCAAAAACCGGGTACATATACATACTACCCTTTTCCAAGAAATATCCCTCATTATTACCAAAAATTTACTGTTTAAGCCCTTGTTTTGAACTAATACATTGTACAATCCCGTTTAGCCAGTTGCTTCAGTCCCGATTATGAAATTACATTTTAACTAATAAATGTTCCCTATCGACTAAAATAAAATATAATAGATGTAACAATATCCTCGGTTCTTTTCAATATTTCAAACGGATAGAATAAAATTCAATCCCCTTTTGTATATACGTTTCCAGTATTCTACTTACTATATAACATGTAGTAAATGTAAAATAAGAGTTTCCTACTGAAAACAGGATATAATTCAAGAATATATCATCAATCACCCGGTAAAAAAGTCAACCGGTCTGTCCAGTCTCAAGCCAAGCAAAATATTGAATTGAATAGCTTGTAAAAACGAGTCGATCTGTCTGACTTGAAATAAGTAGTTAACTAATAGGAATCTACTGAAAGATATATACTAATAGTAATATCATCATTATAGGCCAACCTTGGAAAAAGAAATGAAGTAGAAATGTGTCATCACGGCCAAGTGGTTATTAGTCCAAGATCAAATCCGACTAAATAAATACTACTTGTTAGTATGACTTGAACTTGAGAATTTAACCATGCAACCTAATATCATAGATTTAATTTCAGTTTCAATAGTAGGAAACCCCCCACGCACAAAAATCTTTATGAGATGAATATATAGAAACCCGTTCGACCGAAAACGGAGAGAGTTTAAGGATCGGCAGAGTTAACATAATAACACTAAAAAGAAAAACCTTTTTGCTCCTGTTGGATTTCATTAGTTGAGTAAATCACCCTCATCCTCGTCGGTTCGGTCTTCCTTAACTGAACAATCTCTTTTAGAAGAATATTGGGACTTGGGTTAAAGAACCAAGTGTGATAGATAGGGAGGACGGGACTAACTAACTAAGGGAGCAAACCAATACTAAAATATAGTAATAGGAATACGACACATTATCAGAAAGCGGAAAGGGGTTCTCTCTTCTCTCTGACACTAAAAACTAAACTAAAACCTAACTAACTAACTAATAGGACAAAAAGGGTGAGTTTCACGTAAGGCAGAGTTGACTGTGGAAAAACAAAGGCACAGAGTCTTCAACTTAAAAATCTCATAATGTAACTTATCATTTGAGTGAAGAATAAGACTATGAGAGTGAGCAAGTAGTGAGAAACCCTCATCTTAGTTTTGTAGGTTCTATTCCATATGCATATTATTATTGCGTATGGTCTTAAAGAATCCATAAATATATCGAAATTCGACATCCAACATGGAATAACTACCCCTACTCCTTCTTGTCTGCCATGTGCATTCCAAATGCTGTAATCTTTAGAATTATTCTATTAACTTATAGACATCCAGCAAGCTTTATATTGAAACTCCATCTAAAATAAAAGTAACTTGTAGAAAATACAAATATTATACACAAGAGGAAAGGAAATACCAACTATATGATAGTCGTTTTAAAATTGTTTTTTTTATCGAGGATTTTAAATCATGTTCACAAATTATATGTTAGAAACGTTTGATTTTAGCTTGGATAGCTTTAAAGTAAGAGGTAATTGACTGAGAAAGTTCAAATTTAAAAATTTGTCATACCCAAGGGCGACTGATCTATTAATAATTACATTGTAATTAGCCTATATACACCCTTTGTCTGTATTTTGAAGTCCCTAATAGACAATTTTTGCAAATATTTAATAAATTCTCTACCAAGATGTGTAAACCAGACACACTTGATTTTAATACTTCATTTGTTCTTATGTAATAAGTAGGTATTCGTTTATATACCAGGTGCATATTATATTCTTACCATCACATTGTCTAATAAAATTCATATCTCATGCTTCATAAAGTAATGCACCTAACAAAAAATATAAACACTTATTCTACCTGTATGCAGTATTTGTACCCTTGATCCATCCCAGAAATCTAGGGACTTGAGAAGAGATCGAGTATAAGAGACTAAAAGACACTAAAAAGTTTTTTTTTTACCCTAAGGTAGGGAAGGGGTAGTAACAACAAGAACACTAAGAATGTACACCGACACACAGACAAAGAAAATACCTTTGACCCATCTTGTAAATGTTCGTATGTACCTTAAAATATATATTTATTTCATCATTCGGATGATTCGTTTTAAAAAATCATCTCATAATCATTATCACAGTAAAAACATAACAAAGGTAAGGTAACAGAAATAATCTTTAACTTGTGTTATAGCATCTTCTAGACATCTTAGTACTACTGGAACGAAATCCAACTCTAAAAAGAAAAAGTTCGACACAAAGCATTTATATATTGAGTACATCTTCGTCAGTTTACATCAGAAAACCAGGCCTTGAGTAAGGCTTTCTTATTTCGATGAATAGACAGGTAGGCTCTAACTTCAATAACCTTGTTACTTTACAGCTCTTAAGATAAACTAGCCTTGATTTACTAAACATAGAAAAACTAAACTGACGCTCAAGACAAGACAGGATGAAGGGCTCCTAAGGTTAGTTGCTTTTCAGCTTTGTTCTTTGAAAATTTAAAAAACTCCAGTCTCATTCCCGACAAGATAGAAGAGGAAACACCAAAGAAAATCAGGTACACACAACACAACAGCATCATCACCCCATTACTAACTACCACCACCACTACTACTTCTTCTGCCATCAACCTTTTTGTAATAATCATAATAATAATCATAGCATCCGTGTCTTGTCATAATATAAATATATATGCATGCTACCAACAAGTAACTACTTTATCCTTATTCTGAGCCTTTGAGAGATCTTTCTTCTCTACTTTTATACTGTGTGGGGAAAATAAAGAGCTTATGTAAAAAGAATGTACTACTTATCTTTAGGTAGCATGGATTTAGTGAACTTTTTCAAAAAAAAATAAAAGTCTCTTACTGTACATTATACACATACCACGGGTAAATAAAAAGCATGCATGCAATGCGCTCTCATCTCTCTAAGGAATTAGGATGAAAACCTCATGGAAATAAAGTTAGCTTCTAAAAGATAAGTAAGTTTAAAAAATACCAAGACCAAAAAGTAAGTACGTATAAGCGCCGGAGGAACAAGATCATGTCATGCCCAGCCCATGCCAATCCAATACCATAATAAGAAATCTTAAACTCAGAAACAACAGTATGAATACTACACAGAATATCCATGTATGTCGAGGAGTGTCTTTAGTAGTAAGTTGTTCCAAGAACCAAAAGAAGCTAAGGTATTATAAAAAGGAAGAAGAATTTTTTTAACATTTAGGATTTAGAATTTCTATGCCCTCAAGACGTTAAATTCTTTTGAGACAAGAGAACGAAGAACTTAACCCTAAAAAAGCACCTTTAAAAATTTGAATCACAGATTTATACCACTTTCACGCATCTCATTTCATACTTCATAATTTCTTTTAGGAGTAGCAGCAGCATAGCAAGTAACACTTGCTTTATTCTGGACTTTTAGATTTTAAACTACTCCTGGATATACATAAGCTACTTCTCAGCTTGATAAAAACAAAATTCAGTCTGACAAAGAACAACTCCTTGCTTTTAATAATAATATAAAACTATTAGGGACAAAACGTTTTACATTGAGGCACTCGTAATGCACTTCCAGTTTTTAAGGCTTATCTTTCTTTGCCCTTTAAAGATATCAAAAAGTCATCTGAAGTACCTATATGAGAAAAACTACAAGAGACTGAAGAAAAACGGGGAATTTTAGTTTTTGATTGTTCCAATAAGAAAACGTCTACCACCTAGGAACTTGTTGAGTATTTATGTATCAAAGCTTATCTAGATTCCAGAAACATTTCAGATGGCTTTACAAATCCTGACACAAGGCTTCTGACATTTGTGACATTTTTTTTGAAAAGGTACATTGCATACTGTAACCATTATTATTAGTATTAGCCACAAGATGGGCCACCTCTGAGATGTCTGAGAACAATTACCTATATAAAAACATGTTTATGCAACTGAAGCAACATTAAACATATTGATTATCATATTACCATTTCCTTTTTACCGTAATTTACTTTTACATAGTCAACAATATCTGTAATTAAGTTGAAATTTATATTTGGTTTCATTGACAAAAGACCCACAAGGAAAACTGACTTTCTCCCCAAATGCAATGCTAATTTAGCAAATAACTCCAACCTCTAGTTATCAATGGAGAGCTAACGAAGGGTCACAGATTTAGTCAGTAATAAGAAAAATAAGCCTCTACTCCCATATAGTCATTAATATTGTACTTGACCTCAAATCCTCTAACCAAACTGCTTTGATTTAGTTAAATGCCAATCCAGTTTCGCTGATCTCCTAATTCCTAACCTAAGAGACATGCTAGTATATAATCGGGATCAGTTTCCATCGAGTTTCAAAGAACTTAGAATGGTTGACAAACAACACGACAGGGAAGTTCGTGGTATCAATGATGATAACGGTGGTAGTTGTTTGTAGTACCTAGAAGTGTCAGAAGTACCCCTTGACACACAAAGTAATGAAATCCTTAAACCGCTTTATTACATCAAACCGACCGAACCTTTACAACCTATACAGAGAATATATAAATTGCACGAGAAAGTAATGAAACCTCACACTCCGCATAATTAACTTCATATCCGTTTTCATTAACTTGAAAATAAAGTATTTTGGATATCAGAAGAAAAACAAGCGTGTCATTTTTATAAGAGTATCATATTTAGCAGATTTTCAGAAAACTAAGGTTAGCCCAATTTTGGCCTTCAACCATGTACCTCTTTAATGAGGGTAGAGAAGTAATCCAACTAAAAATAAGCTTTGCTGCTATAACCTTGTGTTTCAACTTACAACAGACTTACAGAGGAGAGAAAAATTTCTTAGAAGACAAAAAAACTACGTCTCCATTTTTCAACAAATCCCCAAGTAATTACTTACTGAATCCCCTGCAGATTGCTTACGTAAGTAGGCGGGCATCATACAAAGCTACCTGTAACTGTTACCCGGATACAGATCAAATCACTTTTTAAACAACTCTACGGATGACGAATGATGTATCATCCATTGAGCTAAAAGTAACTTTTTCCAAAACTTTAAATTGCACTGGTACTACTATGGTACCGGGTAGCAGAACATCCGTTACGATAACGAATAAAATCTTCCTACACAAATGTGTATACTAATGTACATGAATGTCACAATAAAAGATCCACACTCATCTCATCAGGGTAAAAGATATTCAGACAAGACAGACAGAGCGAAAGACGATAATGATTAAGATGATGACGACATGACGAGGATTAGTACCTACATTGAATTTTTTTTTTTTTTCTTCATCTTCCTTAACAAGTTTTCAAAATCTTGGTTAAAACTCAAATCGTCAAATTTAAAGTAACATGCTGAAATATTTATCATGCTGCTGAATAGACATTCAATAAAAAAATTAAGAATAGTGTCACGTCACATAAACCTAACTCAGCTTACTACCTGAACCGACTTCAACTGACTTTTTTTGCTAACCCAATAAATATTATTAGGTCATACTGGGTCTTTCTATATGTCTGTTATGTTACCCGGGATTTTTCATCTCCAAAAATGGCCATCGTTATCATCGTCAATCGTCACCATTACATACTGCATCACACTACCATCACCACCACTCAGGCGACAAATACTAATCTTAAGACTTAAGATGAGTATTATATTATTAACTACTCGCCCAGCACAGCCACACGTTTGCTCATCTCGTTGAAATTAAGTTTCAATATTTCAAACAAAGAACAAAAAAAAACACGGGTAATTTTGAAGCAAATATTAAAATAAACTACCCTGAAAATTAAATGCCAATGCTGTATGTATCTTCTAACACCTCTCATAATAAAACATTCAAGGATCTCAGTTTTCGCTAGGAAACTAGTTAGACAAGACAAATCCTTTGTTATGTAATCTTCTCCAAGCTTTTTAATTACAATTAAACTTGTTAATGATAAACCCACACGCAAGAATTACCATATTTTCCGTTTCAGACCCCCCTGGGGGGTTAATGCTGTTTAAATCTTTCAAAAGGGTTCCACATCTACTGGGGGATATTCTAAAATGGAAAATACGGTAGTTTCTAAAAAGACATTAGATACGTAGAACTGCATGCTTCTTACCAGCTTTATTAAAATGCTTCGCCCAATTAAAACATAAAGAGAATCCTTATCTAATCTACGGTGATTCATTTTCTATAAATTGCGTATTACATAAGCATTTTCGATATTAAAATAGGCTTGAGCACTTTGCAATTTTGCAAATAGAAGAAGTAAATAAAAAATCAGCTCTTTTAGTTCCTCCGAGTTCCAATGATGAATTCAACTCTACTGGGCATTACATGACTATATTACATTATACGAACCGAGAAAGCTGTTACAAGACACTGTGCAGTTTTGTAATACATGTAGCCAAACGAGGACACCCTAATTTCATTTCATCTTTAACTCAACAACTCTATAGATACCTTGAAAATTATATTATATCTTGATAAGCAACCGAAACGGAACCCGGCGAACCGACTTCTGAATGTTCTTCTTATTAATGTCATGACATTGAATGGTTTCTCGAGATGCAACTCTTCTCCTTACTTGCTCCCCATATACAAGACAAGTAGGCAATCCTAATTCCAATCTACTCGGTGGAAATAAAAGAAGTCGGAAAAGTATTCAACTAGCTCGTTATATTTGTAGTAATAATAATAACCTTAGCCTACTATGGACACACAAACGTGTGTAATACAGCCTTACAACAATTACTACTCTTTGCATCGGTTCTATGTAACAAGAAGATACTTTAGCTATGATCTTTAGTAAATTTTTCATCATAAAATAAAATAATATTCTCTAATATAATAAACAATCCACCTTCGGAAACGGAGCCAAGTCCAAGGTGCAATATTAACTTGAGAATGCACAAGACCGTGAACATCCACCACCACTACCAAAACCAAAAACCAATTTACCTTAAGTTCTTGTTACCTTCTAGCAGCGCCTCTAATTTCTAATATATATTATGTACATACATATTAACAAAAAAAACATTTTTACCTAACGCTACATAGCAATTCTAAAAAACCCTTTGTAATAATAATAAATATATTTATATTTTATAATATTGTAGTCCGACCGGAGGAGAGTCTTCTTTGAATGTTTTTTAAATACATGAAATCTTATAAGCTAAGCACACACACCTATGAACATGATAATATGACAAAGGCATATAGAGAGTATTTTTATGCAAAGAAAAGAAAATAGCTAAGCAATCCGGCCAAGTTCGGTATTTCCTTGAGACATCTAATCTGACCCTGACCTGATGATCCCCAGTTTTCAAAAAGAAATACGTAGGTAGTACTTATTGGATTCCACGCTCTACTAATAACACATAAGTTAATTCTAACTTAAATCTACAAGAGAATAAGAGATACAAATCTCGATACATGATACAAAGTAAACCGCACTATAAAACTTGCTATATAATATATGGAACTATTTTCAAGTTACGAAATTCTATATCCAATATGTATTCTTATTATTATCAATACTACTATTACTTAACCCTTCTTCCTGTAACGTAATCTTTGCAATTAGTGTTTGTGCCAGGAGCTATTTTTTGCTTAATATTCTGTTTTTCTATTTTAAAATGATTTTTTATTTTGGAATTCTAAATTAATGGTGCGCTTTACCTTTAACTTGACACAGAGTCACTCAAAATAGGCAAAGGATGCTATGATCCATTCATAGTTAAAAAGATACTCATGTCAAATACTCATTTTTTACATTTGCATATGAATACAAGGTATATGCACATACTTGAATGAATGTAAAGCTATATTGTGTATATATGTATATTATATCTACTTTCGTAAGCATGTATCTCTATTTAATACAAAATTACATCTTGCTTCATCTCTAAATGCTCTCCTTCTGTCGTAATCTCATAATTCTGAATTCCGTGCCCTGGTTGCTTTGGCATTGGCACCACATTCCATTCTTCTATTCTCTTACTATATTCTACAATATTCTGTAAAACATAATAATGCATATGTATATTATTATTATCTATACACGTTACGATAAATATATAAAGCTTGTTTTGTGAGAATATGTTCAATCTGATGATGATGATGATGATGAGACACGAGACAACTAAAATTGTACAGAACTGTATACACAAAACAAAGCTTAATAACTTCAGCGTGCAAATACTTTAATAGTTAATGGGAATAGTTAGTCAGCAACTATATATACTATTATATACCATTAGAACTGTCTATGGAGTGAAAATGAATAAAAAGTATCACATTGGTGACGAAATTTGACACAAAATAGCAAAACCAAACCTAATCCTTGTCCTCCTGTCTCATATTTTTATTTGCTTCATAATTTCCTTTATTCTTAATAGCTTTAACTTATTTTTACTCATAAGCAAAATTATTAATCATTGGCAATAACTCGTGCACAAAATTTATCTAAAATTCTAGCATATTTTACCCTATCTAAATCCATATTGACAACTTAGCAAACACACACTCGGGAGACTATGCCAAAAGAAAGTTTGATTTGATTGAAGTCTTTTGGGCTCCAATGGGTTTGATCGACTATAAAGAAAACTCATTACTTAATTCACACCCAATTTCGCAACAATTATTAACAATACTCAAGGAAAATTCATATCATCATCATTATAATCAAGAATTACAAAAGGTAGTGTGTGGTGACTGGGAATTGGATTTATAATTCGAAATATTCAAATACACCTTATGCATATTATTATTTCCATTATTACAATAATAATAAATGTGTACTTTATGTCATATTCTGCTCACTTGTTGAACAATACTGCTCACATTGAACTAGTTTTTTTTTCCTTTACAAATACCTACAAAGAACCTACAATATAAAATATAATATAAAAAAGTACAGACGAGTTTAGCAATTTTCTCTCTCTCGTCATGATAAAAACTTGCTGATACGTGTACGTGTAAGGAGGTAGTCTGCATAGTAGCAAAAGATATCAAAGAAATGTCTATGCTTGATTATTATTAAGCGATTTAATCATATCCAACGTTGTATTTTGCACACAAGTCGAGTAACCATTCAGTAAAGCTTTTTTTGCAATGATTATAATAATCCTAAGAGACCAAAAATGTTCGTATGATGTCTGGTAGAGAAGTGCAGTGGTATTGTCATTTTATTTTATTACACTTTTTCTTTAATAATAATAATAATAATAAGCATCTTACATAGTAAAGCAAGTTTTCTTAATTTAGAAGTTAACTTGAGTGACTTTTTACTGTAATTCTCTCTCGAAAGGATCTCAACAACGTGTCAGAGTCTTGCATGGTACAAAAGTATAAATTGCTACCTTGAATGTACAAAAGTATCCAACCAACAACAATTACATCTCATCGTTCATCATTTCTTAATAATATGCAGAGATAGAGTTACATTGTTGCAAAACGCTTGTGTACTTTTATGTACAATAACTACTACCATGAGATGCCAGCTACATTTTAACACAAACTCATCACCTTTTCAGAAAAATGAGCATTGACTACATACATACCCAATCTACAACACTATGTGGTAAAGAATTCTTTCTATTTTTCAAGATTTTATTGTACTCAATGTATTCTTCAGGTATTTCAATTCAAAATTTAATGAAAATTAATGAAGACCCTTGCACACATTGCATAAATGACAATACCCAAATGCCCTTGACAGCCGTAGAGTAGTACGGATAGTACACTTTTCTTACTCATTTTAACATTAAGTAAATAGTTGGCAGAATCGACAGAAGATAAGTTTTTTACACTATAGTTGAAAATCTATTCAACAGAAAAATCGTGTAATAAATGCAATTTTTGAGATATTCAGCCTAATGACAATGCCGTCCTTTTATACAAACTTGTAAATCTCGCAAGTCAACTTACACCTTAAAATAAAATGCTATCAACCTAAGAACATATGAAATCCTAAGCTGATTATAAGAACACAATTTTTTATAAAAATTTTTTAAAGAGTAATTTGCACCCAATGTAAAAATGTTACACGTGAAGTGCAAAAAATCCACACACACGCATTCTCTGCGAGTCTCCGAATTCTAAATAAAGACTCCCAACCATCCAAGTACAACGCCTTCTTCTCCTTACGCATCGAGCCTGAATTGGAAAAACATGCAAAGTGTGTGAGAGGAATGTTCTCTATAGTGATTTAAGTATCAGTCACTCCTAATAAATACACATCACAGTGGTTTAAAGCTTAGACGATGTCGAAGATACTTAAAAAATATGTTATAAAAATCTGTATCTAAACAATAAATACAATCGACTCATCCTCTCTTATATTATGTAACATATTTTATGCACAGTATATGAGATAAACTGAAATACCATAGGGTTTTTGCACCCTAAGCATTCAAAATAAAAGACAAGGATTTTGTCTACATAATATTTGATACACTATAGCCGTAGAGTATTTCACCTCACTGATTTACTTTGTTTTTTGTGTTCACTATTCCTTCCTTTCCATTCCATTCCTTAGCTCTTGGTTTGGTGATATATACACAAGAAATTCCAAAACACTTTCTGTTTTTTTATAAGAAAAGTTAAACATTATTTTACATAGACAACAAGAAGATGATCATCTCTAATGTTTGTAGCGTGTAGTAGCTTCTTGCAAAAAGCTGAACCACACACTGTATTTCCTTCCTTCTGTTTGGGAATATATAAAAATCAACTATAGTTTACTTTTACCTAGTTGTGATATACTAAAAGTAACAAACTTGAGTTTATATAATGTAAATCACAATGATCTTTAATTTATATAGTATTAGTATTCTAAATCCAAACTAGCCGACCATTTTACATCTGCCATCAACACAGAGAGATCAGAATTGCAAAAAAAAATACAAACACACAAAGTTCATAAAAACTTGACATGGTCTAGAGTGCATATAAGATGTAACTTGCCTATAGCTATGTAACACTATATCTACTCAGAAATGCCATTAATTACACATGTTACATATGCAATTTTCTAAATACATGCTTTGCAAACTTAAAAAGGCTTTGACTATTAGTAAATTCTTTAACAGCTTTCCTTGCAAAATCAATCCGTAGGTTGAACTGAAAATGAACTCTTTTTTTATCATGTTGTTTAGAAATCTATGAAAATTTGCAGATGCAGTTAACTCATATGAATAGATATAATTATAATGTTAAGAAATCCGGGTTGTAAATTTGAAACTATAATATATCCTAACTTCACGCGCTTTTAACATCATCATTCCCTTTTCTTTTTTGCAATTCACTTCTTTCTGCCACATCGATATAAAAAGAATCTAAAGTATTAAACCAGATAAGTTTGGATTTAGGATTGGAATGAGGAATGAATTATTTGTACAAAAAATCAAAAGCCGCTTGCGCTTCCACTGACTAAAAACATCAGCTAAAATGTAATTTGATTTATAAAAAAAGCTACTCTCTAAATTCGTCTCATATAATAGCACATGGAAGTACATAATATTTCAAATGCGACAGGAACAAATCTTGTTGAACTTTTAGCAAGTAACAAATCATATACACATAATATATAAAAGTACTATGGGAGAAGAATCAGGGAGAGAGTGAAATAAAATAACTCGTGGGATTCTCTCTGGAGACTAAAAATGCTAAAAAAAGAGTTTCTCTCTTGTATACAATATTCCAGAAGCAGTATCTACTTTCCTAGTGAATTAAAGTAGCTAAATAAATCTCTTGTTTAAAACATATATAAAACATGCATCATAAAAGAATAAAAAATTCATATTATTTTATATATTACTATTATTATTATTACTCCGATAAACCACGAATGGATGACACATGTTCAACCCGGACCGGGCGAATAATAGTCATAATGATAATAATTAAAGTACAAGACCCTTTAACTCATCATCACTTACTATAACAGTGTATGCACTATATTATAGCGTCTGGTATACTAGGTTTACAAAACATGGATGGGGAGACACACTTGGCTACTAAAACAGATTTTAATACGTTCATGAATTAATTCTATATAAAATCTACAAAATATTATTCACAAAACTCAACAAAACAATTGCCCTACTACTGGCATCATGTATGAGAGATACACGAGATGGAAACCAATGACTATTCAATCCAAAAAACATTTTATTTTCAACCCTCAATTTTTACACACTAGACACAACTCCCGTCATCATAATCATTCTCATCAAGCATCCATTGAAAAATCCTAACGTTCGCAAAATCCTGTAAACAATAGGAGTCGTAGGGGTACAAATATTATGCAATGACTGCTATGCTGATGCTGCGGCCAATATGAATGAGACGCTAAAACTCCGACAACTGCTGCTGGAACTTCTATTCAACCATATTAGATCCACATGGGGTAATTTTAATCACTAAATTCGCTTCTTCATTTCCCTCTACCCTAATAGCATCAGGAAGAACGAAAACTAGTATGGAAAATCAATACCGTTTCTTTTTATATCAACAACCCCATAATTTCAAAAGTCTGTCCAGCAGCAGTCTGCCAATCTAAACCCTAAAACTCCTTCGTTGGCTTCCTTCTTTATTTCAACTGAATACTGGGTATTGCATTATGCAAGGTATTCCTCCTGCCTGTCTACCCCTACCTACCACCAACACGGGCTACCCGGTTATCAACAAAAATGACAAAACTAGTTGAAGAGACGGACAGACGGCAATTACTTTCCCATCCATCCGATCCGAATAATAAAATAATAACAAATAATGTGTTTTCGTGTTCATGTGTGTGTGGTGAGTATGCTACCAATGACTACTGGATAATAAGTCCTCACGACTACCTATAGTAAATATAGTGAATAGCATGATATATCCAGCAGAATATTATATTCAATAACTAATAATTTAATATGAAAGCAACACAAATGATCAGATAAGCTATTTAACAAATTTAGATAACTACAGGCTATATATGACATTTTACATCTATGCGCAAGAAGAGTTCAGATAACAAGAAAAAAAATCAACTAGTAATAAAAATTACTCAGTAACCAATAATATATAGTTTACTCTGTACTTTTTCATTTTTTAATTTATCACCAAAACCAAAAGATGACTAAAATTACACAGGAAAGCTTATAAAATTTAATTTAAACTCGTCAAATGATGCAGTGTTTGTATTATTTACAAAATCAAACCAAGTTTATATCGTACAATAATAGCATCATATATAATACTTAAGTAATTTAATCAGGATTCAATTTTGCTTCAGGTTTAAATTTCAAAGTCAACCCTAAACGTAACACACAGACGGTAGGAGGTTAAATGTACCGATCAGATCCCCTTCATAAATTTTTGAAGCTAAAGTCTCAAAATCTTTTAACTTAAATCTCTCTATATATTTCAGCATTAAATCATATACTATAGTTATAAGCCATCATCATGTCAACTAAGAAAGTAAATTAATTCTCAGTAAAGGCAAAAGCTTTTCTACTCGCGACACATGAGACTATAATACCACTACTACTAATACTACTGTCAACTAGTCAACTATTCAGTTTCGTCGTATCAAGTCAAGGCAGATTACAAACATCCAATAAAATTTCAATCTCTCACATTATTTATCTTTTAAAAGGCTTTTCCTCGGGTCGGTGCAAAAACTACAAAGTAAGAGCAAATAAAACGCACACATAAAAGCTAACAACTTTCCAAATCCTGTCATTTTAGCGTATTTCAAAAATTACTTTGATACCTGTGATATTTCACTTTACTCAAAAGGAATGTAAAAAAACTTGAGAATTGAGACTTTACTACTACTACTAACTACTGTACTGTACTGTTGATGATGATAATACCAGTTGTTATACACTTTGTATATATTAAAAGTAAGTTGTAGTAAGTAATCTAGTGAGATTTGAATTAAACGAAGTTAAAGCTACTACTACTACTACTGGTTGCAAATAAATTTCAAACTAGGATACGGACCAACTTCAAGTCAAAGAACTCAATCTGTAATGAAAAAAGGCTTTATAGTTTCATTCAGGCGTTTCATACTTATTTGCTATCACTTTTAACGTCACTACTACTCACTACGCCACACCACCATCATCTTAATAACATTATAGCAAATAATTTTACAAAGAATAACATTAGCTAGAAAATACCAACTGTTAGCGTAGTAATTTAGTAGTAGTAAGTAGTAAGTGCAGAATATAAGCTGTAATAGAAACAAATGCATTACATTTTGTGATGTGTTCTACTTGATTGTACGATAGTTTCACTTTTTTTCAATAAGAATGAATATCATGATATTACTTTAGAAAATGTGATGAAATAAAAGCACACGTAACAAAAATGTGCATACGGAGTAGAAACACTTTTCTTAAGTTAAAATTATGTTTTTTATTTATTTCTCTGTCTTAAGCTCAATATGACGATTTATACTTTCTACTCTTTGCATATAGTTTCTCATGATCGTAATATTGTCTTGGATTGTGTTTAGAGGATTGAATGCAATTTTGAATCTGTTGTGTAAAAAATAAAGTTATAATTTATTGATAGCAGTAAGTTAATAATCTCCCGTTTTCTTTTGAGATCTCAAACCGCCGTCGCAGATAGGAATTTAGATTAAAAGAATAATAATAATCCTTTCTGTGTGGTTTTATCTGTTAGGCAGACGTGGAGAAATTAGAGATATTGTAAACAACAGCATTAAAAATTTAAAACAGTTGTATACTGTTGTGAAGTGACAGATTAAATTAATTCAGGTGTGGCCAATGCGCAATGCCATGAAAAGTAAATGAAACTTTTGAATTCTTTATCAGAAGCCTTTGTGTAGTTTTTTAAGATTTTTTGTTTAAAATCCGTCGATACTTTTTATATTGTTTGTAAAGAAATATGTAACTAGGATGAAAGGAATTTCTACTTTAATTTGAGAAATTGGTCTATAAAATAAATTATTTAAGTTTACTAAAAATACATACAGATTAAAGTAAGCGTTTAATGAAGGCCCGAATTTTACGTAATTTTCCAACAGAGTATATTGTAAACTATTTGTTGTTTTAATTAGTTTTGTTGTCAATTCATTTTTTAAAGAGTCCTAATTTGTTTAAAAAGCTATCTATGACGGGTTTTTATATATCATTTGGAACTTAATTTACTTTCCTTGAAATATTCGTAAGTTAAAAAGTGATCAAAATACAAAACAAATGTCTTCTTTCACAAGTATGTGTAATAAGCTTGTATCTGGCCACGTTATTTAGGTTTATAATTTCATCTCTTGCCGTTTCACCATTATTTTATAGTTTTTTTTAGAAGTAGTATCAATGAAAAACAGAAAAATACATCAAGACTCACTTTTTAAATACTTGAGGAAAGCTTAAGAAGAGTTAGGACTCAAGACTAGAATTTACAACGTGAAGGATCATCATAAAAATAAAAGCGACCATTAACACAATACAGTAAGTACAAATAGCTTAACCACATAAAATTCATTTCAATTAAGCAAATGATATATAAATATATATCAACAAATCATCCCAACATTCACCTGAACTGCTTCTTATTTTAAAGTTTTACTCGTATTGGAATCATCTTTCATAAATTTTGGACCTTTAACTTTTTGAATTTCAATTTTTGGCTGATAAATTCTAGAACGTGAATATGATATTAAAGATGGACGATGGGAATGGAAAATATTTCTAAATTTTAAAATTAAAAAGTTATATTAACTACATGATTTTTGTGCAGCCCATAACACATACATAATAGTATGTAACAAGTATGCTTTAAAAAACTAAAATACAGACCAAAACTTTCATTCGCATTTTTCTCATCGCCGTATCATAAAATGCTACTACTGCTTTTTTAACTATTCAACTTGGTTTAAACAAACGTAAAACAATCTAAAAGACATGACAAAAAATGAAGCGACTAAAAAATTAAATTTCTCCCTCAACACTTCCCTCTAATTTTGGAACAACATGACGAGTTCTTTGGTCGACAGAACAATGACAATATTTTACGTTTCGTTACCGTCATAGACAATTACATTACACAGAAAAAATGTCGAATCTCTTTAATTTTATGTGTGTATGCAAGATTAGATAAAAATAAGGAGCAACCCATTAATGAAAAAAGTAGAAATTAACTTCGTAGATTGACATTCACCCAAACTATTTTTTTTCTTTTTGAGAAGGTCATCTAGTCAAAAATTTGTATTTTTATGGAAACATCCTTAGGTATATTCTGGCTATTTAAGAGACCAATCGATCTTCAAATAAACCCGTGATAACTACAGAACGACATGGACAAACTCACTCACAAACGCATGCAACATATTCCAATATTTTCACATGTGAATCCCTTTGTTATTTCAATTTAAACATTTAAAAATTAAAATTCCATATGAAAACTTACCATAAGATTGTCAAAACATTCCTAAAACGTTAAAACTCACTAAAGAAATGCACTTTCAGCAATCCCACAAACAGTTTCACTATAGCAGTAGTAGTAAAATGTGTTATAAATCCTTGTTAATGCAAAATGTTGAGAAATCCATTGAATATTATTTTACTTTCAAATTGCACCACATTGAACATAAAAGAATTTAATGTTTCACGAAAAGCAATATTTTATTTATCAACGACAACCATCAAACCATTCAGGAGTGTCTTATTGATTGTACAAACACCAAAATCTACAAGATATTAATATTTTATTATTATTATTCTTTGTAAAAAGACAAAAATTCTTGCAATAATCTCTAACGTAGAACTACACAAAGAATGGAAAAAACTGCTTATAGAAAAGACAAGGAAAAAATTAGAACAAATTTCTTGAAAATCAACTCAAAGTCATCATCAACATCATTCCTTTGGCACTTCAATTCATGTCTTTCATGTTCATCCAGTTTTCTCTCTTCAAAAAGCCTAAATGCAAAAATGCAATGCACTTCTTCTTCAAGAATCAAAACGAAGTTTGTAACATTTCGTGTACATCAATAAGAATTGTTACAATCAAGAACTACTACAACTCTGATTCTTCTTCTTGTACAACAAAACGACTTTGATTCACTTGATGCTTGCTTTTCTACAAAAATAATAATAATTCTACGACTCCTTGAGATTCCTACAAAAAGTACCAGAGCCAAGATACCACCACCCAGTCAGTGGTATATTATTCTTAACTATTGCTCCTTAGGTGATTACTTACTTATGCCTTAAATATTGTATTCAATATTCTTTTAACTCCTTCAATCACAAGTCAGTCACCATGAACGTGTAATATAAGGTAAATACGTACAACAAGAGGAACGAATGACTTTGATTTGATGTACACACACTTTTTATAACAATTAACAATGGCAATACCAAATTCACAAACTTGTTCTTGCAAAACTCACGAAAGGACGAAGAAATGAAGGAAAATGTCTCCAATAATTCAAGTCAATTCACTTCACCACAAATTCCTTTAACAGATATTTTTATAAACTTTTGTTGTATGATGAGAAGTATGTTGTGTAGCGAGAGACTATATTGCAATGCAAATTACTCTAATGAGAAATAATAATAATAATGATGATGGTGATAGTTTAGCAATGAATTTACGTATTTGTTTCTTATTTCAAATAATTCATTTCTATAAGTTTTCAAGTAGTTCTCACAAGAGTAACTTAATCATCACTGACATAACATGCACTAGAGTTTAAAAGTTAATTACAAAAAAAGTATTTTCATTACGTATACAAAATAGTATTTTCCTAAATGTGTAGCTTTATGGGAATTCGACTGTAATTTGATTCCTTGTTATCTTTTCCTTACAATTTTTGGGTAGTAACTTAACAGAAAAAACAACAGAATCCAAAAGCCTTGAGCTTGTTTGAGTTTTTGTATTTCAAAACTTATGAAAATATTTCTCTTGGTTGGAATTGAATTTCAAGAAGAGATGACAATAGAATATGTATGAAGCTGATTACAAGGAAAAACTTGAGGAAGATATTTACTATATAATTGAATAAGAGTTTATCTGACAGAATCCCACGTAATCAAGTAATTATTACTTTAATATAAGTCCAATATAGTAAGTATTCTTCTATCAAGTTCAGTAGGACAAGGTCCAACCAATTTATTTGGAAGTTCCAATAAATCTATTAGTCCAAACTAATATTTAATGACTTTAAATCTTGGAATCGTTCGTGCTCGTAAGAGATTTAAGACAAAATAATCACACTCTGCTTTTAATCTTAAGAATCCAAGTTTTGTTGCAGAATGGAATGTAAAATTTATATAAAGATGTGGAAAAAATGTAGTACACTTGAATAAACAAGGGTTGGATAAAAAGAGAATATTTTCAAATTATTGAATTGATCACAAATCAATTTTATATTTGACTTGACTCGACTCTTTAAGGTAAAAGATTTTTAGAAAGATGAAGGCTGATTCAAGTCTGCCGTGAAGTATCTCTGAGGCCACTTTCCAAATCGTGTAGGACGCACCAAACTAAACAAAACCAACGTAACAAACTTGTTGCTGCAATATACTTTATTGTGTATCTTATCTTCCCTCTCTCTCTCTCTAGAGACAATATCTTTATTTGAAGATATATCTTAAAAGAAAATAGCCGATTACATTCGTTTGCATATTGGATTCGAACTTTGACTTCTTTGATTATTTGATTTGCTTCATTACAACAACAATGCGATAGTAATAGGAATACGCTTGCATTGTAAAGACAATAATGCATTTCATTTTACTACTTTATCATTATTAAAAGAGTCTTGTAAGCCGAAACACAATAACGTTGAGATTTGCTTCACAACGTTACAACTTAACAAAGCCCATCGCAACACAATAATGCATGTATTGCATGGGGATGCAATGCAGCTTCATAATCTTTGGGAGATCTTTTTGGTAATGGGCAATATAGTTGGAATAACAATAGTAATAATAGTAAATCTTGACCATACAACTATAACAAGTTTATAAGATTATGCTATAGAACTTTGCTATCCAGTTTTATTGAGATTTGACTCACCTCAAATTATTTTCTTACCTAAATTAATAAATGCGTTTGCTTTGTATATTATACATTCATTCAAATTTAAATTCATACATGCATTTTCAAGCAGGTTATACCATTTTAGCTCATTTCACTTAAAAGATCATCATCAGATTCGTTACGTTACAAGTTTGAAGTTACAAGAACAAGAGAGACAACTTTAACTCTTTTGCTGTTACCATTCTGTTACCACATTTGTCTTGTTCAACTTCATAAGGCTAAATAATTAGCTAGAGTGACTCTCGTATTACATGTATTTGATTCTTTAAAGGTAAATAATTAATGATTATGTGTTACCTACTAACAACCCAAACCCAAATGATGAAGTTAACATGTAACGAACTAAAAACATTGATTGGATTACATTGCAGTTTAAAATCTATTAAACTAAAGATTCAAAACGCAAAACCAACCTGCTTTTCTTCATCTCAAAGCAATCCCGGTTATTAAAATACAAAACTACTTATTCAGTAGTTAAACTGCATAGGTACTGAATACTTGCTAGCAGGCATGCAGTCTCGGCTAGCTGGTCTAGTCACAAAAATTAAGACAAAAATTTTAAAAAATTAACAAAAAATTCAATAAATTATCAATAGAATATCAAACCACTACAAAGTTAACTCTCGAGTTAATATTTCGTAAATGCCAATAGAGATAAAACTAAGAGATATTTCTAATTGAATTAAACCTAGTTAGGAACAAATGAAGTAAATGAACCATATTCAGTCTTAACTTTTGTTTAAATATTACTGTCATCTACTTTTCCTTACTGTTATGAATCTGACACTTGGAATAGAACTATTCACACCTTGTCATTATAAATCAAATGTTGAAAATTCCTCTCTCTCTCTCTCTCTCTCATATACCTAATTTCTAGAAATGTAAATATCTGTGTAAAGACAAACCAATCTTACTTAAGGATTAGATAAAACGGAAGCAAGAAACAAAACGAAGTAGAGGAAAGGCTTTATTATAAATAAATATCCTTTGAGCTTCAAAAGAAGGGAAAAAAATCTCAAAAGAGTTTGTGTCTAACTCTCTTTACATACAAGATTAACAATTTGTAATAATATCTTAGATTTACATGGTAAAAAACTATTAGAAGGGAATAAACCTTTTAAATATGAGAATAAGAAAGCTTTCTTATAGAAACTTTATAAAATTGTAATCTTCCTTCAACAGAAGAACAGAAAGCTAGTGTGTGCAACTTAATGAATTATTTAGTATCGAAAAATCAAATCAAATCCAACTCTATCCTTCCAACCATTTTTACTACCCTTCCTTTTTCTCATACTTATTTCAGTAATCATTACTAACTGCTATCCCGTATGATATGCATACTTTCATGTGTATTTTATTCTGTATTTGTTTGCAATGATACTAATCAGACTTGGTGCTTGTGAACTACTCTTGGATACTTGCATGGCTTGGATGAATATAAGTTCATGCAATTTACTAACAATACGGATGCAACTTGAATGAAAGTGAGTCTGAATGAAGAGAGTGCAATAAACAGAAAATAGAAATAATCGTCCTACTCCTTCTCCCTTCTATACTTTACCTAATTACTACTTTTCATAAAATGAAGAAAAATACATTTAATAACATGAGCTAAGATTAGAATAAGTAATTTGTGAAATTGAAATAATATTTAAAGGCTTCTTTTTTTAAATATGATTCGTAAGTATAAAAGCTGAAATTTCTTGCTTATTTTATCTTTAACTTGTAATAAAGAATAGAATGCTTGGAATCTACCAAATGTTTCAAAATCAGGGGCCTTAAGGGCTACTAAAAGTTTCATCTGTGAAACCCATTCTTATTTCCTTAAAATTGCATATAAATATAAAAGACAACATAAATATCAAGTCTACAATGAGATATACACTGATCATTACATATGTTTTTTACTACAATGTTAATCAAGATATCCACTCTACCTGCACCTCGTATGAGCTTTGTGGATGCAAAATGCAAAACCATGTGAAAAAATTATAGGATGCACTGATAAGAGATGATTGAACTGGTAGTTGACGACTCCACATTTTACATAGAATGCCATATAGCACAAAGTCAACTATCCAAAAACACTACTAAAGAGAAATTCGCCCACCTTTTTCCTTTTATTATTATTTTTTTATAAAGATTAAATTTTATAAAGTAGAAGCAGTTTCTTGGTCCAAAAGCTAAGAAAGGCGATGAGAGAGAGATGCATTCATTAGGATAAAACTAATAAAAAATTAAACAAGCAAACATTGTGCATATTATAAGAAAAGATTGTGAATGCTGTCAAGTCACTCACATACAACAGACATGACCAATAACTAGCAAGATGATGATGGTGATCTTCAGAGAATCCTCTCTCTCTCTTTGATAAGAAAGAAAAACCTATTTATTAGTAATAGATAATAAGAGACAATCTAACCAAACCAATAATATCATCCAATAAATGTATAATACACAATACCAAGCCAATAAAATCACCAAGGAAGCGTAATGGATGGATGGATATGCCCACATGAAAAATGTATCTATTATCCAAAGAAGAAAATCACGAATGTTTTTATAATTAAAATAATATACAAAAACAACAAGGAAAGAACACACGGAACTTTATGAGAAATCTTGTCCTTATTTTTCTCCCATCATCAAATAATAATAATATCATTCAGCCATACTAATATACCTATTGGTACGAAGAAATGATTAGATTCGATTTCAACATAATGAATTCCCTTCGTTTATTTTCTACGTGGAAGAGTGCCTACATACCTGACTGAATTAAATCGTAAAACTAATACAAAACAATCTGTGTGAAGACAATAGTTGAGTTATTGTATTTACAGTCTATAGAGAGTTCAGTAGGTATTTTTATCATATTATTAATTTGGGAAAAACAAATTCGATAGATACCTCGTGGTGGTCCAATTTAAGGGTTTTTTTTTGTATTGTTTCAAAAAATAGTAAGTTAATATGTTGCAAAAACCCTGCGTAGTATTGGAGTTGAATTTCTGCTCTCTTTTGTACTAAATAATGAAGGATATTTGACAAATTGTAAATATTGACTCGAAATTGGAATAAAGTATTATTATTTTCAGAAATTATTAGCTTGTGTATTGAATGTCACTCATATTTCGAAATAAAAGACAACAGGAGTGGATAGAGAAGGCAAATTTTGTATTTGTTTTGTAAAGGGAAAGGTGAGCTTTGTGATTATGCCATGTGAGTATGTCATTTGTTAGGAGATTGTTTTCCTGGAAATTGAATTTTCCATTTCTAGGATTTCATCTGTTGTTCTGTTGGGACTTGCTATTGCGTCCTTAAAAAATGCTATACATTAATAACTATAATAACTGACAGTATATATGCAAAAAACATACAAATTGACATCAAACGATCCATACTATTTTGTATGTCTAAGGCTAAATAGTTTAGCGACTTAGGTTTTTACATGAATAGCTAATCAACCTTTGACCTGTTTAGTCCATTATTAACGTTTTACCATTACTACTAAATTACCAATGATCTAACGAGAACTCAACCCCTTCCTTTCTCTAAATTTTCAATTTCCATTACAATCAGGATCAGCCTTCCTAGAAATTGGAGACTCGCTTCCTTAAATGTCAAAATTGTCATTGACAGAACTACTTCCTTAAAAATTACACACTCTACTAATTGAAGCTATGCAAAAAACTATCAATTATTTTGTATCAAAGTTTGTTCCTTTCATGTCGTCTCGTGTGCCAAGGCAAAAAAGATCGATTTTGATTTTACACAAATCGCTTATCAACCTTTCTATTCATTAGTCCATTGCTATCGCCAGTCCCACAAAAAAGAACTTGATTTCAATCTCATTTTCCTCATTTCAATTTCAAATTCCAATAATAATAAAGTCAAAAGTAATAAATAAATATCCATCTCCTACCTGAAGCTTTAATCTTAAGTAAACCTGAATGTTAACGCGTGAATATGAGAAGTGACATTATTCCAAGCAAGAGACAGCAAGTAATTAGAATATTTGTAATTCAATTCTTATGAATATAATAGTAGTAGTTTTACATTGTGGTACACGTATTGTAAATACTGGTAAAACTAGAATAGGTGAAGCTGATCATGATGATGAGTGACGATGAAGAAGCATAAAAGACAAGCCAGGCCAACAAGGATGACACTTGACAACTGGTCGACCTAATGAAATTTTTTATTCATATCAAAAATCAAATCTCTCGATGTGTGTGTCTCTTTGCTCTCTCTTGGAAATCACAATTACTAATGTCATGACAAGACTTCTTTAATTACAAGACATAAACTTCCTAATTGTATCACAATCAATTTTCAATACATATTATATGTCCTATGGTCATTACTAATCTTACAGAAAGAATACACTAATACTTGGGTATTTAATTTTAACTGCAAGAACAGATATTGTTTGTTATCAGCTTTACCAACTGAAGTCAATAAGCTGTGTACTATAATAGCTACACATTCTTTTCATAAATAAAAGATTAATTCAACCGATTCATTCTTTAAACCCTTGTGTATTTCCCAGTGTGTTATAAAATCACATGGTGGAAAAATACCTTATTTTTATTATGATTATAATTTAATACAATATATGTTTAAGAAGAGATTTGTTTTCTTAAATAATATTCTTTAATCAGTGTCATCAAAAAACCAAAAGCAATCTAATCACGAGAAAATAGATAGTTTTTGTCTTTGATTTGTCCCATGGTGGCCTAAATCTTGTACTCATGTCATACAAATGAATTTCTTATGAAAACCCACTTAACACTAATTAATCTTTACGACTTGGCCCTAGTTACAGTGTTGCTTTTAGCAGGAAGAAGGGTGGCTTAACTAATTTCAAAAAGAGAGAAACTAGAGTTTACCTAAAAATATTTATATTCATAAAAACTTTGGCTCAAAAAAATCAATTTAGGTCACTGGGTTCGTACTGGGTAAATTTAACACTGACTTTTCTTATTCTTGGGTCTTTCCTAGATATTATTGAATCCGTTTGAGGGCAAAACTTGTGTTCCCCTTGGGGTAGAAGTTAAAAAGCAACAAATCCATGTAATGGCACAATACTTCTCACAAAAATCTATAACTACAAAATTATGTATGCATCTGTACAAAAGTGTGATTCAATTGAATCTCAGATACATCTGCTTTACTTCATTATGCAAGCACTAACTTCCATGAGAGCGTTCTACTTTTTTCCTTTCCCTTTTACAAAATGATGAGTTTCTGCAAAAGATGCTTGAATAAAGGGTTTCTAAATAAAGAACATGACAAGTCTTCCTTATTCAGTTCTTTTGAGATGCTGTATACTGTGAAATTAATTACGCTTTAATTATCAAAAGTGTAACTTGGTGCCAAGCTATAGCCGATAGTAGAATACTTTTAGCACTTTGACCTTCCTGGAGATAAATCAACTGGTTTTGGGCCTAGATCAAAGATATTGAGAAATTATGTATTTTTTATCAAACAAGTGGAACATACTCTTTTGAAAAGTGGCAAAAATCCTTCACAACATTTACGAACAATTCCAACTCTTAAAAAAATATCTGTGAAAACTATTTGCATTTTATTTGCTTTAAGCTCAACATGTCTGTCTCTGAAGTAGGCACTTTTAAAAATCCGGAAGATCTTAGAATCTTTATAAAGATATTGATGAATAGAGGGAAGCGTACTATTTTGAAAAATATCTAGACCAGATATGTATTTTTGTCAATAACACTATGAGTGAGAGATAAAATGCTCAAATCGTAGAAAAAAACATCTTAAACTCGTTAAAAACATCTGAAAAGACCACTAATGGTGGCAAATACCTTCGTTGAAGAGACATAAAAAATATGAAAATAAGTGCGAATCTTTCATCTCTTCAAGATATCCTTCTCTATTCACTGTCCCTCCCTCTCTCCCTCTCTCTCTCTCTTTTTCCTTGATACATTCATAAACCTTTTTAAGACTGAGCATTTCGCTTTTAAGTTCCTAACTACCAGACCACACTATATTTTATTCAATGTGGAGTTAAGTTTGTTTATGAACTATTAGAAAAGGAACAGAGCCTCATGTGTTGTAAATCTATCGTTACTACCTCTCAAAAAAAACTGCCTTTGACCCATATTTCTATTCAAAGTTTAAAAGGATCTGTCCTATCGGTTGATCGTGCGAATTTCTACTTGCTCTTAATCAACTTTAATATTTATACAACAAACTAACTTGAGATTAGATATTAGAATGTTTATCGAATACACTTTCCATTTTTTTAAACCGATGATGATGATGAAATGAAGGCCTTTTAAGGATTTGATATTTTTCCACTTGCTAACTACAACCACACTGTTGCTTCTTTAAACATTACGGTCTCATCATTATCATAATAATTTGTGTTAATCGTGATCGATTCGCTCTGCTTGATATTTCTTTGTAGGAATATTTTTCTCTTTAATTTAGTGATGATTTGAGGGTATTATATGGTATAAAAACTATTTAAAGTATATTATAAGGACAAGGAAAACTAGGGATAAGGGTATTTGTGTCATTTTAAACGTTTGAAATTGAAAATGTTTACCGAAAGTCGGTATGGGAAGGGTATAGTTAGTATAGTTGTGTAAAGTACAACACGCAAGCTATAGGTGGAACTGACTTTTTAATCAAAATTATTAGTTGTTATAAGCATCAATTTTTTACATTTAATTCCTCCTTAAAACCCAAATTATAATAGAAAATCAATTGAAAATTTAAACCAAAGTAAACACAAAATGGGGAATTATAAGCCTGAGAAACTGTCTGCTATTTAGTTCTTCCGTGGTGTATTTCAATGGAAACAAAGTTTACTGGAAATTGAACAGGAAGCAAAATAAATCTCCTTGAAGTTTCCAAGTTCATTTAAGTTATTTATTGA
>JAQGAA010000154.1:0-29673 GCA_034696425.1 Isotoma viridis
TAAATGATCGATTGCTATGCATTGCATTAAGAAATGGTAATGCATGTGATTCGTTTTTCTCCTAATCACCTCCAGCTCCAGTCCTACTTTAATAGATTTTCAGGTAAATAGCTCTTACGCATGTTAATGCATTTTTATTTGAAATCAACAACCGCAAATAGGAAGAGTGTTGGCTATTTTTGCATCCAAAATTAGCGGAATGCTATTTGTACTTGCTCGTATTTCCGGAAGAAATATAAAGACATACTTGTAAGTATGTCCTCGGACTTGGTTTAAACCTCAACCCGAAGCCAAAAATGTAAAAATAGGCGAAAAACGTATACAAATGGACGTTTTTTGTACCTACAAAAATTATTGGAAGATTCTATATTTATTATCGGACTTTCTTAACTTGTTGGGAATTTTCTACAATTTATTGCAAATTTATACAATTGGCATTTTCATTAAATTTTATCGGATTTTTCTATAATTGGTTGGGTCGTAAATATATATGCGGTTTTTAAAAAAGAATCTATACACATTCAATATTGCAATATAACAAGTATACTTCTTTAAGAGTTGAAAATTGGGTGCTATAAATTATTCTTGATTTCTTATCCTCTTACATTCTTAAAACATCTTCCACTGCCACCACTCTGTACCTTGTGTGTAAAGCATTTCTCATTCCTTCAAATGAAAAAAGTGTGTTTAAACTTTTTATTAAACATTTAAAACTATAAACTGTATAGGAGATGCTAGTATAAATGTGGACACGAAGGGAGTAAAAGAGACAGAACTAGACTAAAAGGAAGATGAGTTTGTCTGTGTGTGTGTGAGATTTATGTTTTTATAAGCCGTTTCTTGTCCTACAAATTATTTTTTATATCTAAATTAATTCTATTCTATTGAGTTCATTCACGTTGCATTATCAAATTGACTTCTTTTCATGAACACATTCCAATATGGGCTTTTTTTGATAATAAGAAATATAACTTATAGAATGTGTACTAAACAGTTTTTTTATTTTCTTTTTCACCTTAGGGCTTTTTTTTATCTTTTTTAGTAATAATAATAATAAATAAATACTTGAACTATATTTTATTTGTTTGCAAATTTAAGAAAAAAATATCATTTTCTATTGAGGGTTCAAGTTTACGAGTTGATGACGATGGGGATGGAATGAGTGTGAAAAAGTAAAAACAGTCTTGTGATATTGAGATGTAAATTCTTATTTAAGTTTTATTAACTAAAATCTTTGTTTTTGTTAAGAAATTTCAACAGAAATAAAATAAAATGTTTAAACAACTGATTAATTTAAATTCAAACGTATTTTTAAGGCAAAAAGTTTCGACTGGCAAAACAAAACAAGAACAATATTAAAAAATCAAATGGAATTTGATTTTGAATCTTGTTTAAAGGAGAGTAAAAAGAGAATGAAAAAGAACTGTTTGTTGATAGAATATTGACGTGTGTATGGGGTCTGATGTCAAGTGATTAGTGAGACTTGTTACCGACAAAGAGACAACTGTAGACAAGCCGATATTATTATTGTTATTATTTTTATTATGATTATGATACGATGCGGATCTAATCTTATTCAATGAATAACTAGGTCCACTCGTGTTCTACGGCTGAGACTACAGAGGAATATTTATTCCCCTATTTAATTCACAATTCCAAGAAACAAGAAGCACGATTTTTCTCTTTATTTATTTCTTTTATTATGATGATTATGTATGATAATAGGAATTTTATTTTTGATCATTCTTATGATTACCTCTGTCTACTTAAAGCAAGCGGTAGTGGTAGCTTTTTTTATTATTTGTTTATTTGTACTACTGAGAGCTATAGAGTGAAAAGTGATCTCGTGTCCTTCTTATTAATTTAATAGGAAAATAAATAAGGTTCTTGAGAGATGATTTTCATTATTTGTCTAATAAATTCAACATTATAGTGTGATATAGTAAATATTACAATAATAGTAAAGTCTTGGCTTCTGTGTGTGTTTCGGTAAGAGGATAAAAAATGATGTCTTGACTACCTGTACTCGTCAACCCCACACATTTAAAACTATAATTTAACAAGCTTTTTTATATGCATTTGAACATTGAAAAAAGTTAGAAAAATCCTTTTGTTTTTGATTGACTGGCAGGGATATCTTGGTCGTCATCTACTTATCAGAATGTCACCAAATAACTTGAGCTTTATTGAGATGAGAATAGAATATTGTATGGTGATTTGGAAGTTATCAAATCTTTTTTTTTAAAGTATATATTTATTCCCCTGGGTTGACTAGGGTTACGTAGCTTAAAATCAACCTGTACAAGTTTTTACTCAGGGTGGAAGCAGGTTCAGATGTAAATGATGTTAACAAGGGTGAAACGGTTTGGTCATTTGGTGCATTTAATATTAGGGAAATGGCAGGGAATAAACTCCGATCCGAGTACCGAGCTTTACCAAAAAGAACAATTATTGCCATAATCTAAAATTTTGTTATACTCTTAAATTAGTAGGCTGATTTAAAACAACCGATTGCAAAAAGTTTTTAAAAACAAAATAAGGGATTTATATAATTTTATGTGGTATATTTAACATAGCAAACTAAAATACCTAAAATCATACATAGTTTCTCCATTAAGAGAGCAAAATGCCCAAGACATATTATAAAAAGACAGCTGTGACATATACTGATCAAATAGACTGACATTTGTAAGATGATGACCAAGAGAGACAGTTGTTAGACAAGACAGATAATAATAATACTTTTTTAATCCCAAGTCTCCTCCAAGTAATACAGTAGTGAAATATTTTGAAATAATTTCCAAAGAAAAAATCTGAATCCCAAACCTTCCGACAAGCCTATAGCCCTACACAAAAAGATAAAATCCCTTTCTGCTACTGATCTACTAAAGATGATAAAATAGCTGCATCTCTTTTATACAATCTTTTGTTTTGAGTTGTTTGACTTTGGCATCTCTCTCTATTGTTAAGTTTTGTTTGTGTTAGTAGTTTTGTTGTGACATGATATTTGAATCCATAAAAAAAAATGAAGAATAAATATTTAAAATAATGGATGCACGCACAATTGAATCCAATAATAATATTACATGTGAGATAATCCATCCAGGATGATGATGTTCAATGAGTTTATCATCTTAAATGATATCATCACCAAACAAACCACATAAGAGCCTCCGTCCGACTCTTTCCTTTTGAGCTCTTGTCAACAAGTCACGCACTACATGGCTTTTATAAACATGTGTCATAACCATAGGACTTTCTGTATTTTCACTAAGTCAAAGGGCTATTCATTTATCATTGTTAACTTTTTAGTCAGGTTTACCCCAAGCCCTTGGTCGCCCTTTATTACCCTTGCATTTCTTATTAACAAAACTGCTTTAATAAGCCATCCTTGACTCTAAATGTAAAAAGTACGGGCACCAAGTTTGATAAGAAATCAGCCAAAAATTAGAATAAAATTTCCACACGTGATGAGTGGACGAGTGTTATAAAGAAATACTTGTTTATTATTTACTACAGCTAACTAATGGTTAGTTAATCTATCTATCTGTATCTGCATAATAGGTACAAGTCTTGTCAAACAGAATATTCGTGTTTCTTTGTTTCTATTCAAAGTCAACCCTTGACTTCTTGTTTTCTCTACGCTTTTCAATACACAGTCTCTCGTGTTTACTCACCTTTTTTATTTCTCTATCTTTTATCCATTTTGCCGACCAAGTCGCTTATAGGAATTAAATTAATGAAAAAAATCAATTGTTTTCTTTAATATGAAAAAGGGAAAAAGTTTTTCTTTGAGGATACGCTGCATATTGGAAAAGCTAATGAGAAATATCAAATTAGAATTGGAGAATTGTGTAAAATTTATTACTGATTATTTGTCTAGTTGGAAAATTAACTTGTCAACTGATGATTAAGAGTTAACTGATTAAGAATAACCCAATGAAATTTTAACGATTACAGGTGTAAGACATTTATGACTTTTTCAGGATAATTTTAACTAAAAAGGAATAAACTAAATGCACTAAAGATAAAGTCGGTAGGGTTTGTTAAAAAACAATGTCTCGCAGCTGGAGTGAAGTTTCACTTGATTTCACAACTTTTAAGGCATTTCTGGCAAATGCTAACAAATTATTTTTCTAAGTTCACAAGCATTATGGGTAGGCAACCTAAAAAAGCTGGAGCGTTATGTTTGAACAATTCCTTACAAAATAAACATCTTATAAAACCATTTAGCAATAAAAGAAACCCTTCAATTACTTGAATATTTTAACACTAAGAATAATATAATAACTACTCCCTATTTATTTTAATTTACTAATTACTCTTGCATTATTATTATTAAAACACAGTATACACACACACTTGCGTGTTTCCAGTTTCCAACTCAAACAAAGTTACCACTATTAAAAATTGATAAAAGATAAATATTCCAATAATAAAAGAAATTACACATGAATATAAACGTCCCCACCTTAGCTTTGCGCGCATCACTTCTCAATTAATTCCACTCACTATCTCTCTCTCTCCCAACTATAATATCATTATTTAAAGTGATAGATAAAAAAACACAATAAGACAAGTTAATTTTAAAGAAGTAAAAAAATAAACACTTTCTGCTAAATAAATCATCAAGTTAATGGCGAAAGTAAAAATGTGTATTTTTCAAGTATAAAGATAAACACATTTAACATAACTACACACAGACATATGCATTTTAAGTAAGTACGTGTGCCTATTTATAAAATCGTGTAAAGGGTTGTTTATACCTTAAGTTCTTAAAACACTTTGAAATTATGTAAACTATTGTTTCCTTTTGTAATTATTATTATCATTATTAACTCTTGTTTTACCTTGAGAGTAAAATCTGTGTTATTAATAATTATTACATATTTTCCATGTTAAAATTCATTTAAAGAAGTAGAAGCTAATCCACCAAGGGGCAAAAAAATTAAAAATAACCATGAGGGAATAATTCTATTGAAAGTTACTTCTCGTACTTCGGACTTTTCAGTCAGTATTGCTATTTGCTGTAAAAAAAGAGTCATAAAATAATTCTTTGTGTTTTCAATAGAAAAATCTCATGATAATAATAATTACTATATTATTATAATGTTCCTGTCCTTCTAAAAATGTACGTGTGCGAAGAGTATAATATTATTATTAATAATAAAGTAATGAATATTCTCTTACATATTTTATCTACATACTTAGCCACTTACTTGTCTCACTTTTCAAATGAAAATTATGTTTTTGTGTTCTTTCACATAGGAAAAGTATTGTGTCTTTAAGGTGTAAAGGATTGTTCGTAAATTGTGTTTGGGACACGGACACGTGAATTTGAGTTTTATTTAATGATTTTAAAAGCTTTGATGTTTTTTTTAGTATTTATTTGAAATCGCTTGATTTGCGTTGTAACAAGATGCCTGAATCTGTGACCTGTGACCCTAAACGCACCCTTCAACCTTATCAAACCAATGAAACATCATTCCATCAGTCCCAGCTACATAACAAAAATCGTGAACAACCCATCAAGTAATTCAATCCACTCATATCTTAGACTCTCTACTAAATATTTTTTTTTATTGTTGAATGCTTTGTAGTATTCAAGTGTCAGTAGTAGTAGTTTTTAGTAATGTCCCTACCTACTTTGATATTTTATAGTGTGTGTAATAATAATATATAATGACACTGTTTTCTGAGCACACGCTCGCTCTTACATAATAAAATCCTATAAATATTAAAGACAACAAGGGATATTAAATATTACAATTGTTCAAGCTATTAACCAAAGGTAAGAAAATATTAAACATGACAAGGATTACGATTATGATTATTGTTATATCCTCATAATTCAATTGTGATCATTTCTACCTTTAAATCTTTTTTCTTTTGTTTTGACTGTCACACTCTCTGGGTTACTTGCTAAAAACCAAGATTATCATTAGGTGCTAGGTGTGTGTAACTTATAGAGTGGTGGTGGACCTTCACAAAATAATAGAAGTCATCCATCCGTCTGTCTGCCACTACCAGACACTTTTCTACACACACTAGTAGTGATAAAACATATAAAACTTTTCTCTTTTTTCACTCTCGGGATACATTTTTTAAGTTAAAAGCAAGTTTAAGCAAAAAGATACCGACTACCACCACCACTATATAGTTTTTCTTTGCAGAAAAATATGAGAGACATGAAGAAATATGAATGTACTACAATCAACATCACGCTAGACCGACTAAGGCTAAGTGACATTATGAATTATTAATGTGACCAAATGAAAAACCAATTTAGGACTTCTATATACAACAGACAATTTTCCTTGTAGGGTTGTATCATCATGTATAGTCTACTTAGGTATTGGAGTTACTTGTTAGGATAATATGCCCATTTTGACCACCATGTACTTTTTTCCTTTGGTTACTTAGGTTTGTCGAAGGGGATTGAACTATTTCGAAAGATTTTGCTTAATAGATTCTTTTTAGCTTATGAATTAAGTAATAATATTTGTGATGAGACGTGTGGTCCGGTTTTACCTACGTGTTTGTGCGTGAGAGCACACAGTCATTATGCAATGATTTTATATATAGGCCCAAAATCTTTTCTTGTAAAGGTAAAAATGCAATTTAATTTTCAAATTAACTGTCCATCACAATAAGACATTATTAGCAGTTTATATGAGAACGACAGGGTAGAGTTATAGTGTGTATGGGTGTCATGCATTATTTCGGAAGTGTAACAAGAGGGTGTAAAGCTTTTTTAACCTTTGAAAAATACTATTTTGAAGATGACGGGTATACACGATTAGATACACTGCACTGAGTTTCTGCCTTTTGAGGAAATGTTAAATTAAAATTTTAAAGCTCATATTTGTAATTGCTAGCAAGTGAATTCTATTAAAAATTTTAATTTTCTTCAAAATTGTTTTAGAATTTTGTAGTAATCCGTTATTACATCAATTTTCAAAATATAAGAATTTTTTGAATGGCTATGGAATTTTGAACAAGTGCATAAACTAAACTAGGTTTAATTTTAAACAAAATTCTTCATATTTAAATTTGCATTTTTAATCTATCCTTTAAAAAAAATATATTTGCCATGCTTGGTGTTTCAAGTTATTTTTTACTGTAATGGGATGTCTGGATGTCTACCAGTTGTAATGCTTTGGTCGTCACAATCTGATTTTGTACAAGCCAATAAACGCAATTGAATCTTCCCAAAGCATCTCTATTCATCTTATAAGTGAAGTCGGTTTTTATTTTCATTTTTTAGCCGAATCATCCTCCTTCCCACGCGCAAGACTTAAGCATAAATATCCTTTATATTCTTATACTGCACACAGGCTTTTTTCACTTAATAATATTAAATTGACTAAAGGAGATAACTCATGTCCGGTGTGATAACTATTTCTTTTGAGATGGCAACACACAACTCCAAGTCAGCTACTTCTTATTATTACATAGACTTTTAAAGAAAATATGAAGTACGAAAAGGCAGCCCAACCAACTTACTTACGCTTTTATCATTATTACCACTGCTTTTTCAAAGAATTGTTCACTAACCTTGTGGAAAAATGCTCTTAACATTTACTTTGATTTTAAGCTACTTTTTAAAGCCTAGATTAAATATTCCTGAAAATGTTAGCAGATATATTGAAAAAGTGGGCTAAATCTAAAGTTGTGAACAAAATAAACGGATTGGACTTTAAAAAGGACACTTATAGAACCTGCACACTCTTCACATAGGAAAAACAGCAACTATGACCCAAGCCTTCTAGCATCACCCTTTTAGTCCCATAAAAACTAAATAAACCCCAGAATGACTGATCGGTCCTTTTAATACTTAATCAAAAAGCTATGTTATTGACAAGTGAGAATGTTTTTGAGGATACACAAGCTTTAGCGTAGATTCTTCTTTATAGTGTTAATAATCTGCCTACAGATTAAATTATTTGATAAGAGAAGATACTTATGAAAAGAAGCGAGTGTTTATTTACCTGCTGATTGGATTTTGTATAAGAGAAATGTTATATGGGCATAATCTAAGGCATGTTTTAGGTGGTGTGAATTGTGAGCTGAACGGGTTGTAAATTGGACAATCTGCCATCCTGTCATTCACTTAGTCATTCATAACCCTTGTCAAGAGTCAAGTCAGTCCATCTTTTCATAAAATAAAATCTCTCTCTCTCAGTACATTTTACTACATTTGTAGAAGTGTTGCCCAATTTGGAATTCTTTCTGATTTCTCATCATCATCTTGCCGTCATAAAAGGCTTCTGATCACCTATCTCCTAGGAGGGTGATCATCATCATCATGGCTTTGGCACAAATGGAATATTATTTGCTAGTAGTAGTTGCTCTCAGCTCCTGCAATATAATAATAAAAAAGAACCCCATATGCATGCACAATCTCGGTGTGTGCAAGCAAAAGTACATACCTATATACTTTATAGTCTTTTTGTTAAATTCACAGAATCAAATCAACTAATGCCATTTCTTTAACTATAGTCTTTCTTTGTAGGCTTTTGTTAGATTGAATTTTTTTACAGTGATGCGTGTACACTGTATACCTAATACTATTTTAGCATCGCTAATTTTATCCCAATTAGATTTATTATTATTATTATCTACTTAAGACACGATGTGTGTGTGTGTTCTTGATAAAAGCAGGCAGAAATGAATTCCTTCCGCGTTTTGCTCTAATCTTAAATTAGAATTTAATTAAATTTATCCAAACTTAATTACTTACCGATTGCTAGTGCGTTATCAATTTTTCTTGTCTAGTATTGCCTTCGTAAAAAAATGTCCTTCATTTTTAATGAAATATTGTCAGTGTTTTTTAAGCGTAGGTGGACAGGAGTAGTAGTGTAAAAGTTAAAGAGATTGAAGAGAAGTGAAGGTTGAAATTTAATAAAATTGAGCTAACAGACTTTGAAAAATGTACCAGAGTGACCTCCCAATCTTTCATGAATTAGATTGAATGTTTGAAAAGAGTTATTACTATTATTATTATTAATTATAATTACTCAATTGGTACTTCAGACATTTGTTGTAAAAAGTTTAGGTTGTGTATACAAATGCCTAATAAATGTTACCTAGTGAGATAAACATATTGGAATTGTGCAGTTAGTAAGTAATTGAAGAACAGAAAATATTATTAGGAATAACGTTAAAGGTAAAATCTAAAAGGATTACCATAAATGAGTGGAAAATGTCAGAATAATAGTAATAAGTCTTCAAAGAAAGAGCTTCTCTTACAACATTTAGATTCTAGGCCAATAATTATGATTAATATTGATTAAGATCAAACCAGAAGAAAATTTGGGATTTTTTTAACTCGTAAAAGATGATAATAATAATAATAACAAAAGGATCGCTTATATTTGATGTTTTTCAATAGATGAGTTGGACGTATTGGTGATACTGGGCAGATTTACAACATTTTGTGAGATTTTTCAGCTTTTTTCAAACAATTAACTATAGCCCTTGAATCCATCTGAAAATCTCGTATAAAAGTATCAGTAAAAGTATCAGTATCCCGTATAATCAGATAAAACCTTTAATTCTATCTCTAAATAGCATAATTTATGAAAACCCCAAAACTCCAACAATAATTATAGTTTTTGTGATATTACTTATCTATCACTATGCAACTCATTGGAAATCAAGTCAAGAGTTTGACCCACGCTGAATAATTATAATACCTAATAGTCCTGTACTACTGACACTGACAGAATACTACTAAATAATTGAGTGACTGATATTATCAGTCAATTTTTCATTATTACTTCATCATCTCTTACTTCACTAGAAAAAAGTAAACACTGTGATTTAATCAGTGGACTCTTAAACTGATTTTTGAGTGATTATGACCGTATTTGTCAACTTAAAAACCCAAAGCAATACATACCAATAGGGATGAATAAATACTTATTATGTGTATGGATTTATTTTCCTTTGCAAGGCAGCCCTTTGGCATTATTCGCTTAACTAGTTTAATTTTTTACCTTTTTTATTTTTAATACATAAAAAATCCATACGATGGATTTGAATTTGGATGGATACAAATGCATATAAAGTTTATTTGTTTATAAACCACGTAGAGAATTCTCTACCAACATAGCATATGTATTGAAAGATGTAGGACATTGAAAAAGCACCATAAAACCGAATAAATCACGAAATTTCTAAACAAAACTGGATGTCCTATTGGCATAATATGATAATAGTAATAATCTTGTTACTCTTACTTGCTCACATAATCATCATCGGCTTACATGAAGCTTAAAAAGTAAACCATAATAATAATACGTATTTAGTAAAAGTAGTAAGTAGTTTGGGATTTAACGAATGTGCACACAAGAAGAAAAAGCAAGTAACAAAAGGACAGAAAATAAAAATCAGATAGAAAAAGGTTTGAGATTCATTGCGCCACACACACACTCAAAGAAAAAGACACACACATATTGTTATTTAGCTTATCGATCTAAATCTGATAAAAAATAGGACACTTATTATTACGCCCCCGCTAAATTTTTATGCGATTATCTGCACCGACAGCTTGATATTTTATTCTGGTCACTTCTCAACTTTTATACAATCAATTGCGTTTTACTACTTATTTTACTATAGAGACTAAATGCACATAGGTTTTGCATTATATATTATTATCATTTTTGTCTTGTTGTATTCCAACCTGATCCGTATCTTTCTTTCTAATCAATATTCACATTGGCAATTGGCTAATTCTAGCTTTTTTCTGCAACGGGGTTGCAAAAAATTATTGTCAACTTGGAGTTTCAATTCAATAAGTAAGTCACAGTGTTCTTCGGCTTTATTTTTTATTTTTATTTTCAAGAGAGAGAGAGAGAGAGAAATAAGTATCTTCATTTGTATTTCGAATGCATCTGCAGAAATGGTTTATTCTGTGACTCTAAAAGCTTCTTTAAATACATTTAATAAATTCTAAGAATGCATTTTTATTCCTCTAACTAAGTTGCATTAGGAAAAGCTATGTGTGTTGAAAAAACACCTAAGAGCTCTCTCTCTCAATGTGCATGCAAAAGTACATAAAGCGAATAACAATAAAAACAAAAGAGTTGGATTAATTGAATTGAGCATAATGATGATAATGACTAATATGGTGTTAATATTATAATGGCACGTGTTCCAATTCTTTTTGGCACAATGAAAATAATAAAATTGTGTAAGAAGAATGGAAGGATGAGTCATTATTATTATTATTAGTGTGTAATAATTTAGATAAAGACGAACAAGAAAATTAGAAGAGTTAGGGGAAAATGTAATAGACTCAAAAGTCTCTTTATAGGAAAGAATATGAATAAATGCCAAATGCCTTAAAGGGCCATGTGTTCCTTATAAATAATTTGCTTAAACTTATTCTTACACTTGATGTATGTTAAAATAGTATACATCTCTAAGATTTAGGAGGATTCTACACAAAATTTACCTTTGCCTTCCAACAATCTAACGGATTTGTCCGTTCTAATCTCGTGCCAAGTTAATATGCAAACTTTAACCCGATTTTTGGGATTTTTTCATTTAAACTTTGAAGAGTTTCGGAGCTTGGTTGGAGCTTGAAAGTAATTTATGTTCCTAGGCTATGCTAAAATTCTTAAGAGTTCTCACCATTACTTGGCTTAAAATTGTCTAGAATCTGAAAATGTTAAAATGGACTAGATATTTGCCAAGGAATAAAATAAGAGAATTAAATGCCTTTGATCATATTGCGTTTTGGTGGTTTTACTGAGCTCTTCATTTAAACATTGAATCACACATGAGGTTACTAAATCAGCCCAAAGTTAAAAAAAATTATGAAAAGCATAAGTAATGAAAGATAATTTCATACTAGACATTATAAATTCTTCAGTCCAAAGGAAATAATAAGAATGTAATAATAACAATAATAATAATAATATTATGCTATACAGTGTGATGCATAAATAATTTGGCATTTCTTTTGTACTCAAGACTATAAAAGTTGTAAAAGCTATAGAAGCTAGGCGAGACTTTAGAATTTAAAAAAATCACAAATCTACAAAATGAGCAAAACCACCCCCGCGAAGGGATAATTCAATCGAGCCAAATAGGGTCAAATGAGGCGTCCAAATCGTGTAAATTATGACCAAAAATGGGGTTTGAATGGGCTGTTTAGCTCTGGACATGTGGGTTACAATACAATACAACACAATGCAATACACAATAATAGAGAAATGACACAGAGGAAGAAGAGAGAATACAATGCACTTTAAGTTTGGCTACAGGCAAGTCAAGGCATTATTATCCTTTATTCAAGTAACAACTATAAAACCTCACACTTAAGAAAATACCACAACCAACCAAAAAAATTACCTTTAGCAACTATAAAACTATCACCAACCACAACTATACAATCAGTCAGCTTGAAATAAAAAACTAAAAGGAGGACGAATGTTGTTATGCAGTTTATATCGTTTGTCATACATTTCATACTCGCTTTTTTAACAATAGACTTCTTTCAAGGTGGAAAATATAGAAGATGAAGGAGAAGAAAAAATCTAATCCAATTTCAATATCTTATTATTATTCCTGTCCATTTACTAATAATTTTAACTTGCATCGTTGAACAAGTTGCATGAAATTCGTTGACACTATACAGTTGGATGGAATTCCTTAAACTTGCATGAATGATTAAAAAAAAAAATCCAGTTTTGAAATTTTATGAATGAAGTCAATAATAAGGAAATGTGTATAAAGACTTTCTTTAACTTTTACACAAAAAGCGTGTGGAAATTGAGGAGGAAATATTATGAAAAGAGATTTATATCATTAGCACATGAACTCAAGGGAGTTTGTATCTTTTTTTAGTATAAAAATAGTAAAAAAATAATAAATACATTTCTTTTTAAACATTTTTATTCCACAATTTATCCATTATTTTAATTTTGAATTTTTTCCCTTTAAATATGAAAGAGATGAGAGCAGCGGTGTGGTGGTGAGAAATGACGCATATCTAAGGATGAGTCTCTCAAGGGGCTTTGACTCTTGAGGGCGAGGGATGATGACTTATAGAATAAGACAACACACGCAAAGCACACGCATCAAAAACCACAAGTAATTCACACTCACAGACAAATCTCTAAGTAAAAGTAGGAGGTCTCAAGTAGGAAGTACCTTTTGAAGTAAATGTAGACAAAAGTGCAATTAATCGTTTTTCTCTTTAAAGAAATACTTCATAAGAGAGAGAGAGACTGAATTATGTACAAGTTTTATCATAAATATGAATTCTTTTTGTTTTAAAGTCTCTCTGGATAAACTACCACTAGTGTATCAATATTTAGTCTAGATGGGAAATTAGATTACATATAAGGGAAGAAGAAAGCATAAGTGAATTAAAAAAGAAGACACACTAATAAATATGATAAACCATAATGTTCAGCTTATGGGTATGAGAAGAGGTTTTACATAATCATGAATCAGACTGAACTTTATGGTATGGTGCGTATCCAAGGGGGAAGGCAAAGTGAAAAAATAATACTAATTCTTAATTGTAATGAATATAAATTTTGAGAGAGAAAAGAAGAACGGCAGAATAGAAGGTTTAATGTAATAATTATTAAATAATGTTTACTACAGAATTATATAAGAAGATAGACCTAAAGGCATACACACACTACTAATACTTAGTAACTACAACTACTACTCTCATAATCATAAATATGTTTCGTTTGCTTTAAGAGAGAGTTTAATTATATTAAAAAATATTTTAAATTTTAAACCTATACAGGGTTTTTTTGGAATAAAAAGTAAGTAGATTTTTAAAGTTTAAAGAGATTCAAGTTTAAGTTTCACGGTTGATTATTTAAAACCCTGAATAACTTCAGAGAATAAATTTAAAGTCCAAGCTTTTGATAATGATTGTGATGATGATGATGATGGAAAGTTTTGCCGTATTAAGAAGTGATATGAAGTGTTTTTATTACACAGTAAACACATATTTTGAAGAACTTAAGGGATGATGCTTGCTTTAGGCATAGGGAGCATTATCATCATCAAAGGATTTTCAAGTAATAATAAAAAAAATGCTGAAGAAAATAAATAATGAACGTGTAAATATCATAGATTATGTAAGAACGCGGCTCCTCTTTTCCTCTGTGCTTTATGAGTCTTTTAGGAGCAGTAGTGGCTGGATACAAAGGGACCGACGAGGTCAGGGGTCATCAACCAGGCGCACACCTCATCATCATCATCAAGTACACTCTAACTTAACCTTCCTTGTGTGTGTGTGTCCCCACCTTCTTTCCCACACTTCCCCCTCGTATGTATTCTGGCTTTTGAATCATTCTTATTTTAATCACATAATAATAAAATTTAAGCTATTTATTTACATTTTACGTATTATCTCTTTTTACACATTCAAATAATTTCCTTTCATTCATTATGCAGGCTAAATTAATAATTTCAAAAGTATTTTTATTTATAATGGTTCATGATACGGATACCGCTGCTGCTCGGAGACATTCAAATGAAAAGAATTCTAAATCTTTCTGAGTATACCTAACCTATATCTGTCGGCATGGAAAAAATAGAAAAGGAAATTATAAATAAAAGTATTAAACAAATCAAAAGGCCCGATATGCATAACTAGTTTATTTTAATATTCATTTAATGACATTAACGTGGCATTATTATCTATGCGTAAATTGTTTTAAGGTATGTGCGGTTGGCTAATTAGTGGAATTAAATTAACTTTACTTTGGATGCAGGTTTAACCTTTCCAGGGTGGCCGTGGATGTGTGTTGTCTTTCCTTTCATTTTATATTGACGTTTAATAATTTCAGGTTCGAGGTGGTCGTGTGCATCTTTCGATTTTTAGTTTCAGAGTGTTCCTGATTTGTGTATTTGTTACTTCATTGTAGATTCTGGAACCTGCAACCTGATATATACAAAGTTTTTTATGAAATTCAAATGCTTTTGTAGTTCAAGGGAAGCTTAATTTCCAGGCTTTAATTTAATTTTAATTTTGAAACAATTTGCTACAGATTCAATAGTTTGTGAATTGTTTTGTGTTATTGCAATGCAACTACCATGCTTTTAGTCAATGTTCACATGAATATTGGTCTTTCTTGGCTCATTTTTCTTGAGCATTCTGTTTATTGAGCCTTTTAAATTTTCGAGTCCGAACTCAAATCAAAATCAAATAAAAGCAATTTCTAAAACAATTAAGAATGACAAATTTCTGCGTAGCAAAACATATTTTTTTTAATATAGTAGAAATAACGGCTTGTTAATTACTTTAAAAAATTACATTCATTGATAATTTACTATCTCTTCTGCATTGATTAAAAAAAACTAAATTACAATTCCAACGTGAGTAGTTCTCCTACTCCTACTCAAAAAACGTCTGATAAGTGAAATGATTCCCATGAGATTTCGATTCATTTCATGATATCACATAGTAACAAAGACCCTCTGGATATACACCGATACACTCGATCGTAATGTTACTTTCCTTTCATTTCAAAGAGTAAAGAAAAATCTTTTAACACACTGAAAGGGATGATATTTTTTGCTTCCGCACACACACATACTCGAATACATATTACACATAAATATAATAAATTATACCATGTGGATGTGACATGTGAATGAGTAAGTGCCTAAAAAGAGATAGATCTTCAAGTATACATAAAAAGTAGGTACCTGTGGATCAATGAAGTTCGATTTTTCAAGTACCCTCACAACAACGATGAGAATCATCATCATCATCATTTGATTTGCATTAATTTTTTATCGGCTGCTGAGTGAATTTCATCGGTGAATCTTAAGGAACTTCTCATAAATCATGTAAAGTAATAAATCTAACCCAAACGAGTGAATCCATAGGACTCGGAAGTGTCCAAAGTGTATTATTATATTCCTTATGGCAGATGAGTCGTATCAAAATACCCGGAAATTGCATTAAACCCCTTCAGAAGTAATAAAATCAACTAAGATTTCCTTCTATCTATATTCCATTGTTCATGAAAAACCCTTATGGAACCAGTCGGTGAATAAATGAATGGTTAAAAAATGTTCTAAAGTTTGTGGTGCAACTGTGTGAATATAAAAGAGTTGAATTAAATGCATAGTTGTTGTGTGTTGTTGTTACGAAACAAAATTTTGAGCAAAAATCCACCCACGCAAAAAAGTGAGAAATGAACAAGCACCCACTGCCCACTCATTATTTTTTTGAATGCAACAATCGATCTTATTGAATTGAATGAAGAAAATTAGAAAAGGGAAATTGGTGTGTATAGAAATTATTAGATGGACTAATCCGGAGTATCCTTGATACACAATCAATTAATGATAATAATATCAAAATATTAGTAGAATTTCAATACAATGGCTTATCACCTTTTAGCTCATTTATCTACTCTTAACTTAAGTATTCATTCAAATACAGGAACTTTTCTAATTCATGTTCAGTTCTAATAAATTATTATATATGGAACTTCATACTGCTACTAATTTTGATTTAGAGTCGTTCATTAATTATGTGCTTGAGGATTGTTTAAGACGGGACTTAGGGCGATTTGAAATTCATAGGACTTACCAACTGTAAGTACGCTTAACCCCTTAAGCGCCATAAGGTCATCTTTGGGATAACTCTACAGAGTAAGTCTTGCTAAAACCTCCAATTCCATCCCTGAAGTCCATCTAAAAGACCTAGAATTGTAAAATTAACTCAATTTCCTTTCAACAAACTCCAAACACGTGATTATTGAACGGTTTCCTATCATCATCGTATTCAAAACACTATAAAAAGCAATAACGTAATATTATTTGCCTGTAAGTTGCATCTTGCATCATATCTTGATTATACAAGATCAAAATGAATTATTAAGATTTAATGGCTACTACTAACCAAATGAATACAATGAAGCTATTATCCTCGTGTGTGTGTAGTTCTCTTTGAATTCAATTGAAATAATAATAAATACAAAGAATAAAAGATTGTTTATCCAGAAGCGCAGATGTGATACGAAATTGAAGTGAGTTTTGATTGAATCAAAAAGAGGGATTAGTGACTTATAGTGTCATCAGTCCATTTATGGATTTTTCAATGATTAATTTCAAAGGTTTATTTTTTCTTTTCATTTGAGTATAAGCGAAAGTGGATGAAATGAAAGCGTTTGAAATATTATTGCCATTGTAATGCATTATAAAACACATACATAAATGAAAGAACAGGTATAAAGGAGTTGGTAGTGGCACTTGTAAGTTCTAAGGCCCCCCACACCCTCCACCACGGACATTCTCCCTACAAATGACTACACACTAAAAAACCTGGAATCCAAGCTTGAGAGAGCGAAGTCTGTTGTTGTGGGAAAATCGTAAAGATGACAAAGAGTAACACAAGTAGAGACAAATAATATTATTATGTAATTTCTTTTGTGTATTTCCATTGTTGATTGTTGATTGTCATGTCATTGACGGGTGAGAGGGTGGTGGTGATGGTAACAGAGTATTAATATCAATAATAGAATGAGAATTAGCACACAATAGGAAGAACTATATATGAGATGAGCTAATAGTTCATTTTCTGTATCAACAAGGTGATACATTTCTAATTCTAATCATATTTCTTAATCTCTTTAGGGTTTTTGTATCATGAATCCTTGAACAGGGATGGAGTTTTGTCACTGGGTTCACTTATTATAAAACCCTATGTCATTACAAAGGAATCAGTCTATTTCAATCAGTCAGTTTGTGTTTAATGTTTTGAATATACGGGAAATGAATTTAATAAAGTCATTGGGCAATTTCTCCCTTCAGCTTTTCGGATTTGATGACAGTAAATTACCTACTGTTAGAAAGTGGCAGTCCATAAGAGTCATTTTGTTTTATTATCTTGAAACATATAAATAGATCTGAGATCAAAAAACGGTATAAAGGTGAAGGGTGTGGGCGGAAGGAAGATGACAATATAAAATGGTATGCACTGCTCAGTGGCATAAATAGAAATGAGATGGAAGTTGGTTTCATGACAAATCGAAATAGATTTATTATAAAGCTTTTGACTTTTTGTTTTGGTTTATGGCTTAACTTTTGAAATTACTTTGAAAATTTTAAAGTTATAAATCAAAAATTCTTTGAAAGAGTGGGCTAGTTTTTTTAAATATTTTTTTTTTGGAACAGGATTTTTACTTTATTAGAAGAAATGTGAAAAGAAAGTAAAAATAATGATAAGATGATGAGTTCACCTTTGCTTAGAACAAAATATTAACATGTAAATTTTTTACATTGCTCTTTGAAACAGTTAGTAGCTTAGTAGCTAGTTTATATGCACATCTTCTGACCATGCACACTTTTTGATGACACACTACAAATATTCCAGATAGCTCAAGTGAACCGGTAAAAAGTCCTTTTCACAAATTAGTCGGAAATGATGTGTAAATCCTTTAAAAAAATCTTACAAGCTACTACTACTAATACTTCTCTCACACTGTACTCTGTCATTTAGCATCAGACAGAACAGACTCAATTTTAGCTTCATTTTAGTCATCATATCATTATCATCCCCTACATTTTCATTACTTATTGTTGTTCAAAAGAAGAATCCGTTTTTCTCATTATCAAAAGGACATCTAATTATTATCACCACCGTAATCCCATGTCATCCTTCCATCCTCCTACTGATCCCATAGTTTTGCTGCCCTGATGATACCCTAAACTAACTCCATATCATCAGACAAATATCTGCTAAATGACAATACATACGTGATTTTTAAGTTTTATTTAACCCATACTCGAGTGTACTATTATTGCTACCTAAAATGAATCACAAAAAAATGATAATGCATTTTATATTCTATTAGAGATAGGATCAACCGTCAAGACAATAAGACAAGTCTCAAAGTACTACTGTGTGTGTGTAAGAATGACTCAAATTTTGCTTGTAAAATAAAATTTAAATATGGAAATGTTTGAAATGGTCTGGTATTTAAGAATTTAATATATTGAAGTATCATCATCAGCCTGCACAAGAATGAAGAAAACAAGCCTCTCTCATAATGATTGACCAAGTCCAATGAAATGTTTAAAATTTGAAGGCGTTTACCCATTTCACAATTACAAATCAATTTGTGATTCCTTCATTGTTTCAACTGTCATTTGAAATCATATTTTTCTCATTCCTTAGTCGCATGACCTGGTCTGGTTGTCAGAGATGTCAATAAAAAGAGAATCATGCCAAGGTAAAAATATACACACAGGTATTCAATCATAAAAAGGTACCCAGTGTAGTTAAGGAACTACACAACTACGACTTTAACGAGATGACAGAATGCATACAATTCAGTCTGACTCGGGTTGACGTGGACTGGCTACCTAAATTGCACTTGTCAAATGTCACCAAAAAAGAATAATTTCTGTCATTTTTCAGCTCAGTTAACTCCTTGTCTTACACCGCATTTGTACATAGATGCATAATATCCTATAAGCATTGTCATGTTCCTTACCTATTTAGTTTTAGTTTGACAAGTCTAAATAGGCAACAATTTACTTACTATTCATTACATCTTTTGTGTTAAAGGCTGAATGTTTAATGATAATTGTTGTGAAATCAATTAGGTTAAACTTCACATTAGATCATGTTCATATAAAAGTGTGTTTATAAATGAAAGAGCACCACAAATTACTGGATAGACAGGGGAGATATCTAAGAATGCATGTTGACTTTTACAGTTCAAAGACATAATCACACCTAACACCCTACAGCTGGCCCCTTCACTTTTCAAACGTCCCGAAGAAACACCAAACCTACAAAAATCAGTGCAAATTTCGTCCCACCTGTAAAACATCATTTATAAAGCGATCCCCCAGATTAAAATTCTTCTTACTTTAAAACCCTCTGTTTCATATAATAATATATCCTTAAAAACAAATAAGGAATTACAAAGCATCTCCCGCATTAAAAACAATGAATAAAAGTTACACACTAACTCATTCATTATTGTGCTCTCTTGGCAATTAGCTAATCCAACACGTCAACCGTATTAACATTAAAAGTATATTATACAACTCTCCCTGTCCAAACCCATCTACAATTTAATTTCATTTGGTACAAGTTCAATTTGCAAAAATTATATTGATGATATAAAAAAGGAGTATAAAGGTGAATTAAAAGTACATGTGGAAGTACAAGAGAAGAAACATTAAATTCGATTGTTTTATTTGAAATTGAACAACAATAATAATTATTACAGTATTACACTCAAGTAATAAACAACATGAATTGTAATAAAAGTTTTGCTAACGATCAAAGACGATGGGGTTACTTCCCTAGCATACATATACGTTCCTCAATACTGATAAAGATATAGAAGATTTTAATTATTTTAAATTCAATCTTATTTCTCTATAAAATCATATAGGAATTTAGTATAACAGGCTATTTACGAGAGGGATTCAATAAAATTAAAATAAATTAACAATTAGACTCCAATGCATACTGATTCATTCTCTATAATCCAGTCAACGTCAGTTTTAATAGAGAATACCGAAACACATACTGGACTGAAAAGTAAGGCGTGTTCACATCTTTCGTGACTAATCTTCCCAGTATCAATGTCATCCCAATAGTATTATGAGAAAGAAGCATCCCACAATGAGACATTAAATACAAGTTGAATCATCATTTTCACATCATTCTCAAGACTTATTGTTATTATATTGTAGTTGATGAGTGAGGTAATGCAACTGCCTTTATTATAACACATGAGGTCTACTACCTTTCTTTTTATATTTCGAAGCTTGTTATAATCTCTGACAATTCTTGGTATTATTCTTACTTGATGCAACAACTACTACTACGAGTTTTAAGGCTCCTTTTAAACTTTTAATGGATCAAGTTATCCTTTTTTCAATTGGGGTATCATAAATGTTAACTTAGTCGATTGGCATTCAAAAAGGTGATTAAAACGATATTAGGATTTACGAGAGATGATGTGAACAATTCAAAAGTAAATAGATGAGAATAAATAATTGTAGTTAACCATAGGTGGTTGTGGTTATGTGGTTGCGGTTGTTTCTTTCTTAGATTTTTACTTAAGGAATTAAGATTCTGAAGACTGAAGACCGTGGTATAGTAGTGGTGGTGGTCAAGATGAGTTTTTAATCGGATTCAAATGAATAAAACCAACTTGGGAAAGACCTAACAGCCTTTACTACCATACAATAGGGTAACAATAATAATATCAACAAGGATTTATTTATTTATGTTGTTCAACCCTATAACTAAAAGTATGTCTGCCTTGTAATCAAAGCAAGGTTTATCAAAAAGCTGTTGTGCATTTTAAAATTTTAATCGATCAACTGCATATAATATTAATTTTATATGTAGAATTGAGTATTGAGTGTGGTGGTGTCAGTGGTGGTCTGCGTCTAGTTTGCTGGTAATAAGTAGGACGACTAACTTGGTAAACTAATAATGGTATTCTTAACGCGTATCAATTCCAAACAAACAAACATAAGTATAATTATTATTGTTAATCCAAAGTTTTTTTAATTTCAATGATGATGCCTATACGTAATACTATTTAAAAATTTTGAATGAATGAATTTAAAAGCTTAGCTGAAAATGAATGAAGTAAAAAAGCTTGGAGAATTTTTAATCCCAGAAATAATTTATATTTTAAGCACATTTCCGTTTTACATACTCATTTATATTAATATGATTTTCTTAAGTAAATACAAATTAAACTTTGAATTACATATTTGATTCGGTTATTGATTACTGATTCATTTTATATTCCTACACATCTTTTAAGCATTTTTGAAATCATTAGTCATCATTAGTCAGTCATCTCATCACTAATGTCTTATAAAAGGATGAGCTACTTTATAGACCTACCTGATCATTGTGTTTTACCAATGCTCAAAGCATATACTTCCACCAATTAAATCAAAAATTCATTTTTGGAAGCAATACTATTTTCATTCTAATTTTTCTTTATTAGTAGAAGTATTGAAAGTCACATTATTTTTTAATAGACATTTATAGAAGCAGAAAACTTTAAACATTACCGATGAATTAAAAGCTATCGAGTTAGATTTTTGAGTTTAAAAAATTAGTTTCACTTTTTATTAGTTAAATTCTGTTTAATTTATTTTTAAGATTAAATTCTTCATCTAGCAGAATTAGTTAATGAATAGATTCAAGATTGTTCATCAATGAACTGAATAAAAAGTAATCTTTCGAGGCACAGTGTTGGTTTCTAACAAAAACCCTCTCGGCTCAGTCACGTAACAAATACATGTGTTTGGATCTTAGATAAACCTTCTTAAAAGACATGCAGACATTCCCTTACTAAATAAGTTCCTCTCCTTGGACTACAACTACTACCAAGACTCCTTCCTAAAAGTCCTTTAAAAACAATGCTGGCTTCTTGATCATGCCTAACATTCTACTGTATAGTTCCTATACATTTTCTTACAATGGGATTTCACATACTTCATGCAATTTAACATATTTATCATAGAACAACTTTAAAAACAATGCGTAACTATATTGGCAGTAACAGATGCGTTGGAACCAACTGAGTGACTAATTATTCCCCAAACAAAGTATTATTTTAGCGAATTCTCTACAAACAATTACACTTTTCTGCGTAAAAGTTACTATAAGCACCTTCTTCTGTTATATAACTCATTCAGGGGCGAGCCTTAAAAAACCTTTTCCAAAAGCATTATTACGTTTACTATAGATAAACATCTTATAACTATAGGGAACCAGTTGATCCCACACTGAACATAAAAAGTGTGCCTTTATAACTTATTTATCTGAACATTTATATAAGCAGCAAAAAAAGTTAATATTATGTGATAAGAAACCTGCACTACCACTTCAATTTCCCTTTCACTTCTGATGACTTTGTGACCCAAAGCTGACCATTGCCATTTGCTTTGTCATTAAGTCATTACCTCTCGCACGTCTCTCTCAGCATCCCTCAGTAAAACACTTTTATATACATATTATGTAACAAGTATACATAGATTCAAATGCATTCAAATGCAACACCATTCATAACATACACGATAATGCATAATGCAATGTAAAAAATATAAAATTAAACTTAGCATAAAATTCTCTATTTGATAATTATCCGCAAAAAAGCTAAACTAAAGCAAAACATGTATTTACTGCTACTAAGAAATTTAACTTTGCAACACTTAAATGTTCGCTTTATAACAGATTAAACTTAAATTAATACATCTGGTTAGAGAACGTATGTATGTGATCTTATATTCCGTGCTTTGTCCAATCGTATACCTAATGAAGCAATAAGTATGAAGTATAAAGTAAATGTTATTTTGAATCAAAAAGCGTGTTCTTGTTGTCTGTGGTTGTCCCTGTTCCTTATTTCTGGAGTTATACTGCGTAATGATTATCAACTTTGGCCTAATTATAACCAGGCCAAAGTTAAAGGTAGCGGTCGTCCTATGATTCTTTGCAATGTTTATTACTACTCTTCACCTTGATTGCTTTTAATATGTAAAGGGTTTCCTTCCTACCTTTTCATAACGCAAGTTAAAATAAACAGAAATCGAATTTTGTAGCATTTTTACCTGAAAGCAAGTAGGATGTGAGTTCTCTTTCGTTCCATACAAATTTAATTCCTACTAGATTTTACAAAATAGTAGTGTTTCGTTACTATTTGAGATTATTTAAATAATTATATTTCAAAATGACTGCAATAAAACCTCAAAGTTCTTCTGGTTCAAAACCAAAGTCCTCTCCATATCACAGATTTTTATCAAAATTCTGTAAATTCCTATTAGTTATTTTAGCATTTTTCTCATACCTGATAATAGTGCCAATATTCCTTCTTCTAATGTCTCCACTCTACTTGTACAGATTTTTTGTAATACTTTTGGCAAAAATATTGAAACCAGACATAATAAAAATAGTGAACACCCGAGATGCCGTAGTTGGGTTGGACGATGTGACAAAAAGATGTGAATGTGTACTCAACCTCTTACTCGTCTACTCAGGGGAACCGGATATAGAGAAAATACGTGAACTCTACCAGAAAAAAGTCATAGAGGCTAAAGACTCTCAAGGAAATTATGCCTATGAGAAATTCAAACATTATTACGAATCTTGGATGGGCTATGCTTTTTGGAAAGAGGAAAAAGATTTCAACTTGCAAAATCATATTCGATTTTGTGACGAAACTGAAGCTCAACTTTTAGCAAATACGAATAACAATGAAGAAATTGACAAAACTCCCACTGCCAGTACCAATAATGTAATAACTGAATCGGATTTTGTGAAAATGATGGGACCCTTGAGTACTCGACCTTTTCCAAAAGGAATATCCCCATGGGAAATCCTCATAGTGAGAAATTATCTCCCTGCAAAACCCAAGTTGCACACGGACTATGTCCCAACTGTAAAACCCCCTTCTGCCACAAATGGTGGTGATAGTAATAACAATACAAAATTTGGAATTGTTTTCCGCGTACATCACGCACTTGGAGACGGCTTCTCTCTTATGAAATGTGTCATGGTGAATTGGTCAGATCAGCCACAAAGCAGTATTCCCACTGCACCTGTACGCAAAATTAGCTTCATGCAACAGATTTACATGTACACTGGGATTATATTATTTTCTCCGTATTATCATTTAAGACAGTTTGTTCTTGATGTGGATAAAAATTTATGGCATTTGAGAGAAAATAAATTAACTAAAGATTGGCATACAACTCTGAGTGAAAAAATACCTTTGAAAAACCTTAAGGAGATTGCTAAATCTAGAAAAGTTTCTACTACTGCGGTATTACTTGGTGGTTTTGCTGGGGCACTTCGTAAATTTTTAATTGAGTCGGGTCAAGAAAGGAAAATACCGGAGGTTATGAGAGCTTTGGCACCTATGCCTTGGAAAGATCATCCCATGAATTCCCTTCAGAATCATTGGTTAGAGTTTATTCTCTTTGTAAATTAATTTGCTATGATTTATGAACAATTTCCAAGTGTAATTTTAATAATTGCTAAATTTGATGTTCTTTTTAATAATTGTTTTCAGGACATTAGGCAACATGGTATTTCCAGTTGGATCAGACAATGCTCAGAAAAGATTAATTGCAGCTGAAAAATCTGTTCGATTGTTGAAAAAGTCACCAGTTTTATTTACAAATTTTGGAACAGTTCCAATCTTATTAAGTCCACCAAGTTGGCTTACAGACTTTTGGGCAACTAATTGGATGACTACGATGATCCTGTCTAATTTTCCAGGACCGAATTATTTAATTCATTCTTTTGAATCTTATGCATGCGAAGATGTTATGTTTTGGCTTCCACAAATGAGAGGATCTGCAAGTAAGAAATTTAAAAATTAACTTAAAATTTTATTAAATAAACTCTTTAATAAATTAACATTTAACAAAAACTTTTAGGTATGGGAGTTGGCATCTTTAGTTACAATGGAGGAATAAGAATATCAGTAACAATAGACAAGGCAATTATGCCTGACCAGGCATCAGCATCCAGATTGAACTCTTGTGTAAATGAAGAACTCAAATCTTTAAGACGTCTCATATCATCTTACACAGAAGCTTCAGTTTAAAATTAATTTAATTAAAAGAGCATTTTATTTACATTATTGCCCCAAGAGACCAAAAAATATTATTTATTTTCAAAAATGTTAAAGCATTCAAGAGTCAAACAAAAGTTATTTCTGAATAAAACTACGAAAGTTAAAAATGTGGATCCTTCCAAAACTTGCTTATTAGCCTAATATCCCCTTTGTAAAGGGGCTAATTCAAGCGTAAAGAAATAAATTATGCTTTTTATGGCAGTGTTGAATGTTGAGTGTGCATAAGATATGAGACTAAATAATTTATCCATATGGATAAAAGGGAAAGAAGGATTTTGATCTAAGAATAAGATATCATTTTTCTCTCTTTGTCCGTTCCACACTCTCCAATTATGTTACATATAAGGCTCTAAACTTTCATATACATTCTCCACCTGTCTTAATTAACTAAACAACAGATTTCAAGCAAAACATCAATAAATTTTATAACACGACATAATATATTTTCTTCATACTTTTCTGATTAGCATGTAATGGTAGTGGCAGATTTTGGTTCTCTCTCTCTCAGTAGCAGCTAAATTGTATGCACAAAAGGAAAATAAAAATATTATTCTTGGATGAGTTTACCATACAGTCAGTGTAGTAGTTACTGCTGCTACTACTCATTTTTTACTATTCGTTTCTTCTTTCCATTCATTTCTTACTAATTTTTTTGTCAGACTCAAGAAAGGGATTCAAGTTCATTGATAAAACCCTGCTGAGCTGGGAGAGGAATGAAATTTGTGCAATTGCCAGCTGGTACGTTTTGCATTTATTATAATAAAATGAATGGAATATAATCGTAAGGTAATCAGAAGGAATCCAGATCTGTGAAAGAATTCCAAAGGAAGTTTTGCCAAGCCCAAGAATAAGTGGACATTCTTTTAGAATGGCTTCATTCAACTTTTGCTTACTCACAGGTCATAGAATACAGCAGAATCTCCACTACCTAAGTATTCCTTCCGATTTTTTTTTATTTCTTATTCATTCAGCTTATTTCTATGCATGCTTTTCTTCCTATGTTCTTTATAACTCTGTATTTAGCGAATTTATCAAAAGCCATTGGGTCCAGTGGGTGGAGTTTATTTAATCAAAAATGGAAATATTTTTGTGCTAAAACTTCTAAATAGGTAATTGATTTGCCAATCGATTTTTGAAAAAAAATTAATTTCTTTGCGCTTTTTGTTTCCGATTTTGAAAATACTGCATTAAAAATCAAAAAAATAATGTTATGCGTACTAAATTGATACGGAGGAAGTTAAATAAATTTGGTAACCAAATAACCACAAATATTCTAAATCAATCAAAAGAATTTTTCTCAAACTTTAAAATTGTGCTTGAGTATTTGGCTCCTTATACAATAATCAATAATAAAGGAATGTAAAGAGAGGAAAGTGAACTGGTGCTGAAAAATGAGAATACAGAAGTAAATATTGGAGATCCTCCCTAAGAAATGAAAAGAATAAAGGGCAAGTATTTATGAATGAATAAGAAGATGTTCAAATGTATAAAAATGATAAAAGAAGAAGATACCAGGTGTGAGATGGACTGGCGAAAAAACAGGGATTCATGTGGGGTGGTCATTATGCCCTGTCAGAGGTCTCCCCTCACTTTGGTCACTTAACTAATAATTTAAAATGTTAGCCTTCCACAATAGAAAACTTTGTAAGAGTTAACAAATCTGTCTGTGTGTACAAAATCATGTTGGGACTTTACACATACTCTCAAACCATAATAATAATGCAATGATGAGAGTTATGAAAGTCGACATATCAAACTCGAATTTTTTAAACTTACAGGATGCGAGAGAGTAGATACACGGTAATCGGAAAATGAGGGACGGAAGATGAGGGACAGGAAAATTAGGGACGGAATATGAGGGACAGGAATATGAGGGACTAGGAAAATAAGGTACTAGGAAAATGAGGGACGAGTAAATGAGGGACCAGGAAAATAAGGTACTAGGAAAATGAGGGACTATGAAAATAAGGTACTAGGAAAATAAGGTGCTAGGAAGATGAGGTACTATGAATATAAGGGACCATGAGAATGAGGGACCATCGTTTTTTACATGCATGATCAGTTTTACTCATCGGTATTAATAATTTTATAATGCCTATGCACCAAGAAGACTTAAATACGAATCCTTGTGTGCATTTGCGAGAAAGAGAGTCATTTAACTGGTGAAGTCCACTCAAAATTGTTTGGAACCGTCCAAAAAATGTCGATATGCACTTGGTGTCATGTAAAATGCAAACGTTTCGATCATTCATGTTAAAAAACGATGGTCCCTCATTTGCATGGTCCCTTGTATTCATAGTACTTTATTTTCCTAGTACCTCATATTCATAGTACCTTATTTTCATCGTCCCTCATTTTCCTAGTCCCTCAATTTCCTAGTACCTCATTTACTCGTCCCTCATTTTCCTAGTACCTTATTTTCCTAGTCCCTCATATTCCTGTCCCTTATATTCCGTCCCTCATTTTCCTGTCCCTCATTTTCCGTCCCTCAATTTCCTAGAATCATTAATGATTACTGTGGGGATCAAAGTTATTCGTTTTTGGTAAAAGAATTATAATTATTTTAACTTTTTTAATCCAAAATATTTTCAAATACTAAGAAATAGCAAGTTTAATTAAGAATGTCTAGCTGGAGTTGAAGGTTTAATCGAAATATCTTCAGATGTGTCACGTATGCTCATATTTCACTTCATTGGCTTCAATAAAAATAATGTATTGACTTTGGAGGTTTTAAAAATTTAAGACTAATTGTAGTAATTAGGAGATGACTTTTATTATTATTTTAAATAAATTCTTAAAACAATACCATTGAGATGAGTCCTTAAATTTATTTATTTCAAATTTCAAAATTCAGGTATAGACAACAAAGCCGTAATGCTATAATCAGCCAAAGCAGAAAAGTATGTACCTTTAGTCGAATTCTTAAATTTAAAAAACGTATATCCAAACAATCCAGCTTGAAACCCCATAGGAGGCAAAGATTTAATTTGTCTCTTTGCTAATTTTAAATCTTTAGTAAATATCACACAATAATTCCATTTAACCAAAACATTTTTCGACTCTTCATAAAACCTTGCAGAAGGACCAAAACAAGCTTTTATACAACAAAGCCAAACAATGTACAAAATTGGAGTGCATGCATACCAAGGCATTGGGATGACATGACTCATTCTTATAATAGCAAAGAGATTCACAACAGCGAAAATAAATACAAAAGAAATCAACACAAAAGCCCCACCCGACTGATATTCCTGCACCATTCTGTAAATTATAATTAACATTCTGTAAAAATGTATGTATTTTATATCTCCAGGAAACAAAGTTACAGTTCGATCTCGATATTTTTCAATGAGATTTGTAATCACTAGAAATTGAAACGCTCCTAGAATTATCATTACACTGTATGAGGTTAGCATGTCACGATACAATTCAAAAAAGCAAATAAATATCATAGTAAATCTTATAGGAAAAGTGAGGGATTGGATTAAAATGGAATTGTTATAAGTTGAAGATAGGTCTAACAATGTGTAATGAAATGGATCCAATTCTCCCATCGTTCCAAAAAGTGTGATGAGAAATATAAATAAAATTAGGCTATTTTTCAATATTTTGTATATTTTTTCTGGAGAGAAATGGTTTTTGTTTCTTTGATGAAAGATTTCTGGCTCAAAAAGTGACACCGATGTGCCTAAATAAATGAGAAAAAGGCTAATTAATAAGCTAATTAATTAATAAGCTTAATTATTACCAATTCTGAATAAAGAATTAATGTCTTACGCCTTCTAAGAAATTCCGACAAATCCAAAAGCTCGTTGAATCCAGTAATGATGTCATCAATGTAATAATAAGTGACTATGCATGAGATGATCTTAATCAGTAAAAATACAACTGCTACACAAAATGACAAGAGAGAGAAAAGTGGAATACGATTTGATGAGTTATTTTGAATCCCCGACTTTAACGGCCCAACTTAAGCGGCTATCCAAGAGCGGCTAATTATTAGCGGCTGCGACAAAAGCGGCCCAGTACATAAGCG
>JAQGAA010000155.1:0-29657 GCA_034696425.1 Isotoma viridis
TTATCTTTAGAAACAATGTAATTAGGTTGAGCGGCTCAACCTGAGCCGCAAATTTAAAAAAAAAACTTTCTAAACATTAGATGGTGAAATATGCATATAACTTCTAGATTATAGAAAAAGCTTTTGCCCAGAAATTTAGTAATAATAATAGGAAAATAAAGTCTTCCCATTATTTTATGGATTTATTGAAAAATTATTTATGATCATTTAAAAAGAGAAACGTATGTTTTTTTGGGTGTTATTATTGAGTATTGAGTCAACTGTATGAAAATGAATGAACAATTTCTGAGAAGAAATATTTTTTAAAAATAACTTAAGGATTTCAAATGATTGTTTTGTTTCAAACTTGTTTTTGATTTCTTGCTGTAAGTAAATAAATATTAATATTATCTTAGGTAGGATGGAAAAGAACGTTAAATTGTCTAAGCGTTTACGGGCAAAATATTGTATGCTAAATGTAGAAAATTCTACAAATGTTAGTTTCACTCTTTGTTTAAATTCATTGATAAAATAAATTAGGCTAATGAAGTTATTATTATTATGATTATGAACTGCTTGTAAAAATTACTGATCACATAGTCACAACAATGACATTTATGAAACAAGACATTTTATACTGACAGTATATTGTGCTATAAAGTTTTTGGACAAATAAAATGTTTGGATAAGTTTATATATTATTTATTCATTAAATCAACAAACTTCAAGACATTTCAGGCAAAATCAATCATAAAATAAAATAATAAATTATTGGTCGTAATAATCATAATTATTAGATGAAGGCCGCGAGCCTGCAGAAGCAGATGCTCCACTTGGTCCAGCAAAAGCGATCGAAGACGCTCCTCCAGCGCTTGCTCCTGCACCAGCACCAGTACCTGAATAAGGAGGATAAACATAACTTGGTTGCGCTGACCCAAATCTTCCAAGTACTGACGCGTTATCATTGGGTCCAAGAATGACATGCTGAGTTCCACTAGGGCCACTGCGAGTCAGAACCCCAACACCTCCATTCGAAGTTCCAGTCAATACGGAAGCACTTCCAGTTCCACTTCCTCCAGAGCCACTCCCACCTGTCACTAACGTAGCTCCACTTCCACCTGACCCATTTCTAGTTAAAATTGTAGCACCACCACTCCCTCCCGATTTCGTACTGAAAATTCTTGTAGTTGGAGCAGAATTTGAAGATGAATCTGGAACATTGCCTACAAGATGAGAGGATCTGGTTCCAGTGTTATCAGAGGTTATGGAGGAACTTGCAAAATTTGTTTCTGGTCTTCCTGTAAAGTTTTTTATTGAAAACATTTAAAAGTTTTGTATTAGTATTTTAGATCGTAAGATAAGCCTTAATAAAGAATAGCTTACCTTCAATCACTGAAAAAACAACTGAAAACACTGCAATAACTGCCAAAACTCTTCCTGTTCGTGTATCCATTTTAGATAATGTCAAAATAAATGCAAATTATGATATGATGCAAACGTAACTGAACCTGACTATAGTAATCTGTCCTTGTCAATAAACTAAATCTTCTTACTTCGTTGATATCTTGTTGTCTGCTATTTATGTTTTTCATTATGGTATTCATCCTAAGCTTTACTTTCTCATTAGTAGCCATTGCCATTCGGAAAATTCTTAGAAGAGTCAATATTGCTTTATGCGCTTGAAGTAGAGGAAGAAGGTGATTTTGCAAATTGCTTTTAGCAAATATTTAATGTACTAAATGCTTCTATGTCCTATGAATTATTCAGTTAAGTAAATTACAATAGTATATCACGAGTGATGAGTTTTATAAGAGTTAAGCTGATAATTGTGGCGAATTTTATTCCTCAGAGTTTTTTTTCTTGAAAGGTACCTGAATCTATGGATCTGAGTCATCCGAGTCATTAGGTTTAAGACTTGAAGTTGTTTTTCTTGCAAATAATTAAATTTTGTTAAGTTTACACTGAAGTGTTACTAATTAGAATTTTAATAATTGTTACAAAAAATATTGTTCCATGAATCTGCCTTTGTATAGATGTGTGGGTGGGTGCTGGAAGACATACTGCTGGTAGTTCCATTGGATAATGTATTGTAACGTATATAATGGGTAGTAATATGACTTTATCTTTGGATTTACCATTTTTGACTCTTCACACAATTGTGTGATTTAAAATTATTTAATTATAAACAATTTGGAATACAAAACTGTTTTTACTATTTTTTCTTAATGCATCAATACAATGCATGCATGCGTTTTATAACTTGAATATAAGTATTTATTTGTATTAAGATAAAATTTCCCAAGTTATAAGGTTAGTCTCTTCCTCGTGTAAGGTTACGTAAATATTCGACTTTGAATTAAAAGATGTGCATAAGATGATTTTACATTTTATATTAAATTACTTGTCAGTTTTTATCTAATATCTTACCTCTCCGTCTTTTGAATCTCAGTTGCCGATTGCCGACAGATTGTTTACTGGTTGTCCTTACCAAGGACATTTTAATTATCACTCCATGCCTAATATGTTGTTGAATGTAGCTTTTTTTAATTAACAAATCCTGGCCATTTTCTTCCATGAAGTATAAAAAGAATGGATTTTGATTGAGACAGCTATCAAAACTAAATTTGCTTTCAGCCTTTTTCAGGAGAGACAAAAATTTCGTTCGGAAATATTCTAGTTGCAAAAATGAAAACTGCATTAACATTTGTCTTGGTCGCAGGGCTTATTGCCTTTGCTCTAGCTACAGGGGATTCAAGCGACTTGTCTCTTTCCAAGAATTCTAAAGACGCTACCAAATTGCCAACTTCAACCCCTTCATCAACTGATAAGGCTTCTGCCACGACAGCATCTTCCGAAGAAAGTGGAGAATCATCTTCAACCTCGGTATCCTGTCAATTTTTAAGGTTCTAGAAGTTTAAGTTTTTTTATAAAGTTTGTCTAATGATATTTTGTAAATACAGGCTCCGAACTCTGGACCTAAATTTTGCACAAGGCAGTACAAACCTGTTTGCGGAAGTGATGGAAAGACTTATAACAATCAATGTGAATTTGAAAATGCACAGCGACTTGACAAAAGTAAGTAGTGGGATTTTTGTGCGGAATTGAAGTAATTTTCGACAGTATTATTTAATAATTTGTTTTTTAATTCGTAGGTTTGACTCTTGCTAAGGATGGAGTTTGCTAATTTTGAAGAAAATATTTACAAACAAAGTGCCAAATACTTCTGAACTTTATTTAACTTTTTATTATAAACTAATTTGTAACTTCTTCTGATTTTTATTTTGAAAATGTAAATGTAAATTATTTCAATAATCTGAGTGGATCTTAACTCACAATAGTATCTCTAACTTTTGAACCTGTACATGTACATCTTCCATGTTTAAAAAAACTTTGCATTTTTGTAAAATCTTAAACTGTCTTTAAATGAAATCAATTCACGAATAAAATGTACCTTGCCGCAATAAGCTAAGTCGTAACCTGAAATTCATTTTATTTGCATACCAATTCGTTAACTTCCAACTCATTTCGAAAAAAAAAATACTTCAAGCTTCAAGAAATTTTCTGTAAACAAACGGATCTATTGTAAGCATTTAGTTTGCTCTTTATACCAATTGAAGTCTTTACAATGAGCAATTTCAATGCTCACAAGTGCATGCTACAAACATGTTGAATCTATATCCAAAGAAGCCCTTACTCAAAGACAGGAAGAGAGGAACACTTACAAAACTTACAAAATTAATAAATTTAGTCAATAGTTTGATCGATTGATCAATAAATCTATTCAAACCTTTGATAACCAAAGTACACAAACTCATTCCATCTTCCTTTCATCAACACTAAATATTAGCTAAAATTTACTTAAACAATTACTACTATTGTCGAATGTCGACTAATCTAAAACATAAATAAAAATGGGTGGTCGCAACGCAGAAACTGTTACAACAGAGACAGAAGACAACACAGAGCAATTAGCCAGGGAAGAATGTTCCAGACTGGCTAGGCAACTTCGCCTAATGGAAAATGACAAAAGAGCATATCTTGACGAGTCAAATGCTAACATCAACCATCAAAAGTATAAAATTAACTTTCTAAATTTTTTATATGCTAACATAAAATATGACAAGAATACACAACACACATTATGTCATAATAATTTTATTTCAGAAAAACCATCCAAACTTTAGAAGAAGAGAATCGCAAAATACAAGCTGAAATAGAATCTCATAAAACAAAAAGAAATGAAATGATTGAAGGAGGAAACCTAAGAAAAGTTCTTGACCTTGTGGATAACTTTATACTTCTTGATAACGAGGTCAAAAGTCAAACAAAGACTGTTAACGAGGTTGGCAAACAAGTTGCTTTTGCTAATGCTAGACTTGCAAAACTAAAGGCAAGGGTTGAAGCTTTTAATCAAGCTAATGGGAAACGATTTGAAGTGTCTAATAAGGAGATTGACTCAAAGGAGTTTATGGCTAAGAAGAAATTGGAAACGGTTTGTTTTAATGCAATTACAATTTTTAAATAGTTAAGCATCTTTGGAATTCAGTAACTTTTTTATGAACATATATTTTACATACAATAATGAACAGGTGACAAGCCAATTCGATGCAATAGTTTCAGATAATACGGAAATGCGTAAAGAAATTGATGATATTTTGAAAGAGAATCTCAGAGTTATGAAGAGATCTCAAGAACTTGAAAAGGTTTCTAATAAAAACAAAGCTGAGATTGATGATCTTGTTGACCAAGCTGCTAATGCTTATGACCAGAGGTTGTTTAATTTTTAGTTTTAGTCTTAGGCTTATAAAATGAATGTTAAACAATTGTATTTACTGAAATTAGAGAGGAGTCGGTCGCGAAAGCAAATGCATTATTTGAAAGAAATGAAAAAGAAAAGAAGCAGTACATTTTGGAAATTAGTGAGTTAAATAGACTCATTCGGCATGAAGAGAAATTGTTGGATTTTATGGGAACTAAAAATCAAGATCGAGTATTTCTGGAAACGGATGATGAACGCTTGAGTAAATCTTTGGGAAATATATTTTTTAGCAATAGATTGAATAATTTATTTTGAGTTTTGTGCTGATTTTAATAAAATATAAAATATTAAGGTCGCTTGGAATCAGCTAAAGAGCAAACGATGGATGATGCTTTGGAATCATATAGAGAAAATCTAAGTAAATTGATAACAACCCAATCTCCAACTTTGCAAGCTCTTGTGGATGAGTATGATCATCTTTGGAGGGATAATATCAATCGGTTTCAGTACATTAATGAGTTGAACAATGAGGTATTAATTATTTAAAATATTTTAATAAGTTAGATTTCATTCTGTTAGTTTCGAATGCTTTATTTTAGATTGAAGTCCTACAACAAGATGTAGAAAATCTTCGCGAGGAAATTAAACACTGTGCTGTAGAAACTGTGGAGAGAAACCAAGAAAAGACTGCAGAAATAACAAAAAACCAGGTTTTCATGAAAAACTTAAAATTTTATGAGTTTGATCTCACTTAAAAACAAAGTATAATTGGGATTCAACAGGCAGAATTAGACAAATTAAAAGACGAGTTTGGATCAATTAAAGAATTGGCTGACACAAACAAATCATCCATGGACGAAATAGTTCGGCTGATAGAAAGGATGTTTTTCATTACGGACCTTGAAGATGCTAAACCTGTTTTGGAATTGATTGGTACAAACCTTTGGTTATCATTTGTATAAAGAAACTGATTTATTTATAACGTATACTTAAACAAAATTGTAGGAAATCAACAAGAAATTTCTTCCCAGAATGCCATCTTATACTTGAATATCTTGGAAAGTCGAATATCAGAGATAATCTGTTCATTTAAGCGGGGTGGGAGTGGCAGAGTCAGTCCGAGAAGTCCACGGCCTCATGCAAAATCTGTTTCAGATATTTCTGTATCAATTACAGGAGCTCGACCTCGGATCATCATATCAGGACGTAACGATTCCATTGAGAGCACTCCTAATTCTGAGTAATTTATTTTTCAATTTAAATAAAAATTCTTATAAATGTGAAAGGATTATAATATAATCCTTGTGATAGACTCGAATGTTATAAAAGTTGTATGTTTTTAATCATCTTCAGGGAAGAAGCTGGAAACTCTTTGGTCGAAGAAGAGCCCAGCCCATTGGAGTATTTTGCTATGAGGGGCAAAATTCTTGATTCCATCAGTATCAAAAGCGTCTCTGACACTGAATCCCCTGTTGATACTACAGCTATAAATTAGGTTATTACATTTACATCTTTGCTGATACCTTAGCCATTTATACTTACGAGCAAGTATTGACTCTAAATCCTTAGTTGTATTAATAGAATTGTCCAAGATTTTCCGTATGTATAACCCATAAAGGGTTTACATCTTACATAAGAACGATAATCTTAAGCTGAATTGTAATATTGAGTCTATCTTTACTATTTATGGAAGTGATTTAATTCTCACAAACAAATAAAATCCAAGATTAACACTTATTTATTGCATGATGTTTACGTGCACTAAAAGCAAAGCAGATTACTCAGAAGATTATGACCATAAGACACATGGAATTTTACTATAAAAAACAATCATTATATAAAACTAAGAGTTAACCTATTAGAAAAATTATCCACCTCAAGAAAAACAAAAAGGTTTGAGCTTATTGTCCTTACTGAACTCAATTACAATACATTATATAATAATTAGCTTAGTTTTAATCAGATTAAAAATAGACAACTAAGCCCACTTTATAACCCTTATCCTTCTATTTATAGCAAATTAGATTGAATATTGCAAAAGCACGTATAAAAGGTCAACCCTCTATGTATATGTAACATGACGCTGCTTGCATCACAAACAATTTATCCAGTAAAATCAAGTCTGAAACTAAAAAAATTTCTTTCATAAGGAAAGCATTGATACTGGAGAGTTGGCATTATTAAATAGCTAACATATTCTCTGTTAGTTGGACTCAGAACAGTCTGTAGGGTTGGGCATCACAAGTAACTCTAAAACCTCTAACTAAATCAGAGATTAATTTTGCGTTTGGCATAGTAGGTTTTGTGCATATAGTAATAATCACGATTTTTTAAAATTATTAATCAATCCTGATGTGATACAATTAGAGAAGTTTATAGTTTACTTTTATAATTTAATTTTAAAAGAAAGCGTTACTCCTCAATCTGATTTTCCAATAGTGTAATTGAGATATTTTTCAACTTTAAGTTTAGTGTCGGTTTAATAACAAGGACAGCTAATAGTTAATATAATGGCAACTTGGGTTAACCAGTCTATTTTTATCGGGTTATTAACATTAATAACCACTTCGTTCATATTACTTCCATTTACACTTCCTGTCGTGTCTTCAGGTAGTTTGGGAAATGACCAATTATCCGTGTCAAATACTCATTACTACTTACAAGTGTACAATTTGATTAACAATTATCGATCACAACATGTTGCTCCTGCTTTGAAATGGAATCGGACGGTGAGTTTTTTTTTTAATAAAAAAAAAACTTTAAATTTCAAAAAGTATCATGATACTGAAAAATTGTTAAAAATTTATTTAAAGTAAACCTATATTAAAATTTTATAGCTGAATGACATAGCTGAAGCACTAGCCCTGGACATAGTAACATCTCCTAATTCTATACCCGACCCAGATGATTATGAAGGAGTAAACTATTACGAAGTGCGTGGAAGTCGACCCCCTTCTAACTTAGTTGTAAATGCTTGGTACAACGAATCTACACTTTATAATTACAACTCTCCAGGATATGGGATTAGTTATCTTAATTTTACTCAAATGATTTGGAAATCATCAGGAGCAGTTGGAATCGGTGTGGCTTCTTTTAACGGTAGTACTGTAGTAGTTGCCCGATTTACTCCTCCTGGGAATATTAGGGGTAAATTCCGAACTAATGTTGTTGCTGTGAGAAAAGCTATATAATAAAATTAAGAAATATATATGGCACTTGAAGATGTTAGTATTATTTAGGTTTTAAAATCAATGTACCACACCAACTTTAAGATTAGATGTCAATTATTTGTCAACACCTAATTTTGGTTGAATTAACAAAACAATACAGATTATTGACATAAAATTCTAGATAGGAATGATATTTTTTGCATTTCTTAACTTATTTTTAGACAAAACTTTTTACTTTTTAACAATGCTTCTTGAGGAATTTTTAATATTTGCTAATGTATTTACCATATCTTTGTTAGCATATAAAGTAAATCGCTCATGAATAAAGAATTTATTTAAATTTTAGTTTTGTAAAACCAAAATGCATTTTTCTTAACTTTATGACCGTCAAAAACCTTTAAAGTATAAAGTCTCTGGAATCATCAACTATATACATAGAATAGCAACAGCTATGATAAGAATTAGATTTATTAGATTATAGTTTAAACATTTACATAACTTAACTTTAATCAAAATGAATTGAAGTAATGTTTAAACGTTTATTCATCAAGCTGGAAAAAAATTAGTGTAACGTCTTTTACTGAATTCGTTTCAGAGAAACTTCTGTCATTTTAAAGCTTTAACCATTTCTCTCATCATTAATAATAAAAAGTTGCATGTCAAGAGTAGAGAAAGGATTTTAGTTTTTATGACTCTATGAATAAAGTAAATCGCTCATGAATAAAGAATTTATTTAAATTTTAGTTTTGTAAAACCAAAATGCATTTTTCTTAACTTTATGACCGTCAAAAACCTTTAAAGTATAAAGTCTCTGGAATCATCAACTATATACATAGAATAGCAACAGCTATGATAAGAATTAGATTTATTAGATTATAGTTTAAACATTTACATAACTTAACTTTAATCAAAATGAATTGAAGTAATGTTTAAACGTTTATTCATCAAGCTGGAAAAAAATTAGTGTAACGTCTTTTACTGAATTCGTTTCAGAGAAACTTCTGTCATTTTAAAGCTTTAACCATTTCTCTCATCATTAATAATAAAAAGTTGCATGTCAAGAGTAGAGAAAGGATTTTAGTTTTTATGACTCTATGAATATCATTATTTAACATTTTATCACTATTCGCACTTAAAACAGTCCATTAAACCGAATCCAGTTCACACTTCATTAATTTAGTTGCATCTGCGTCATTTTTTAAACATCTTGCTTAAGAAATTAACTAAGTAATCAATGCAAATGCAGAGCTATTGTTGATTGTATTGTATTATATACTTGATGTAGCTAAAGTTTTGTCATGTTAAAATGTAATTATCTAAACTAAAAGTTTTGGTTTTTAGAAAGGCAAAAGAGCAGACATAAAAATGTATCGACAATACTTGAAGAGATTTACTCATTCCCGATTTAATGCATTAAAAGATGTTCAAACACATTTTATGACACATACAAGATATACAATGGACATTTATAGAAAGGATGGTTCTTCTTACTTAAATCAAATATTAAACTTTAAACCTTCTTTTCATATTCTATTTAAGTTAACATGCAAACAAATTTAACACACTCATTACAACCTTTCTGGGATTGTAAATGATAAACAAACCTTCTGGCTTTTTTCCAGCTTAGTTATAGCCATAAGTACTACTAACCACAACCATTCATTCCTCTGAAAATAATTACATTCTATATGAATATAGACTTAAGACCATCATCATCCATGTCATAAAAAACTTAGCCTTGGTTCAGTGACTGGCTAAATAAGAATCCAGTTTTGTATCTGTAATCCATGTGTTATTGTATTAAGCGTGTTCTTTTGAATGTTCTTTTTTACATTAAAAGTTGTACAAAATATAGAACAGATGCAAATACGTCAGTTTAAAATTTATTTTTGAAAATGTAAAAAATTGCATGTTTTTACAATTAAGAGACTGTGTAACTTAAATGTACTTAATATGTGAGTCTCTTCTGCATTGTTGTATTTGTAAGAACAATCACTCATACATAAGAAAAGAGTACAATTTTAATTTAAAGGATACTTATGACAGCAAGGAAGCCAGAGTATATCGAAATGGAGTCAACCCCTTCCGACTCTTCGGGGTCTGCTTTTTGCAGAAATGATGGGGTTGGGGGCAATAGTGACTTTGTTGCAACAATTGTGAAAAAAGAATATCAGTTAAGAGCTTTTAGTGATAGGCCTATAGCCCATTGGTGGGTTACCTTACCAGTTTTATTTTATTTGATAGCTATCATTGGTGGAATTATGACTTCGATAAGTGTAGGCAATGTTTTTGCAGCGTTTGATAGTTTTTGCATTTTTAATGCAAGGTTGGATCTTTTGAATGTTGATAAGTTGGTTGACAATAGGACATTGGAGATTCCAAATGTTCAAGTAATTTGGGGTAGCAAAACAGAATGCTTGTTTTCAGAGTATGCATCTGTGACTTGTGTGATGTTTTGTGGGGTTTTGATTGTTATGGTATTGCAGTGTGGACGTGGGGGTGCTTCTCGTAGAGGGTGAGTTTAGTTTAGAATGGAAATTTGGAAATTATTTGGTTGTTTTAGTTTTGTTTTTTTAATGTTTTTGATTTGTTTTTTTGTTATTTTTAAAACTTTAGTTTTAGACTTCCAGACGCCTGGAGAATTGTTCCTCCTACTTGTATAGGGAATTTTGTGTTTTTAATTATTTCTTCTATCATTCTTGCTAAAGTGAGTTCGGGTTTTACGGAATTTTGTAACAATATTCATTTCGACCCTCCATTAGACGTTAATATGAGGTAAAACTTTCTTAAATAACATGAAAAAGACTTTCTCAAAAATGAAAAAAATGCTGTAATAATAATTAATGTCTCCTTTAAAACTTTACAGCTGCATTGACGTTCTAGGTTATCATTTTCCACAGGACAAGTTTCATACAGACCTTGTTCAAGAATATAGAATATCTCATGTAAGCCTAATGATAAAATTAATAATATACTAAAATGCTAAAAAGTAAACCAATTTAAAAATCATTTCCAATTTCAGATAGGTGCAATCGTCCAATTCATCGGATGCACTCTAGGCTTTCTCTTAGTTACTTTAAGATGTTGCACAGGAGCAGACTTTGACGTTTACCAAAGAAAGCAAATAGCTTATCTTCGTACAAATACGGATGATCCAGATCTTGAAGACGATTTAATGGAAGATGATGATAGTTGTTATACAGAAGGGCCATCAACAAGTAAAAATACAACAACAACTGTAATTTGTCACAATCCTGTCATGAATATGATGGATGAACCTGAACCGGACAATATTGAATTTTCTTCATTAACTTCAGAAACTGAGCTGATCTCCGAGCCCAAGGGTTCCAAAGACTTATTATTAGTTTAGAGAGTTAACATATGTATAAAGATACTAACTACCCTAAATTAAAAAACTTCGCAAAGTTCCTTGATGTATTTTGTTACACCCTATACAAATAATGAATTTTAATAACAATACGATGTATTACATCTAAGCATTGAGCTTTACTTGGTACTTTAATGATTATTAAATATTTTATACAAAAACAGGAGTAGGAGAAATTGAACCTGAGACTGGTCTGCTCATATAATTAGGAAAATTTAAAGCATTTTGGTTTGAATTTAAAGCACCAGTGTCATTATTAGCTTGAGGACTAGGACTAGAAGGTCTTGAAGTAATTAATACATCCATAGACGTTGGAGTAACAGTAGGAGTTGGTGTTGGAGTGGGTGAACTCGGAGGGATATAAACATTATAGAAATGAACACTGGGTGGAGGGTACACAAGGGATTTTAAATCATCTATAAAATTTTTAACAATATAAATACTAAATAACTTGAATAATGTCTCCCAGACTAAAAGCGTTGTAGGAAAAGTATCTTTCCCTTGGGTTGTTGTAGTGGATGTTGATGAGAATAATAACACTAGGAGCAGTTTGAAGCTAAGGAATGTTAGAATCACGGCTGCAGTTTGGAACCACATTGTTGCTTTCGCAAGTGATCGGAAAAGGTCATCCTGTACAAAGAGTGACAATTTTTAGTTTCTAAGAAATTAATGAAATTAATATGTTTGAATTATTTATGTATTTATCCACCTGTCGAGTAGACATAAGAAGGTGATATCCAATAAGAACTTGAAAGACATTTAGTGTCAAGGGTAGTAGGATGAAAAGACGTACTATGAATTCAAATATTATTAAAACAGATTTCCAAAATTTTTAATTTTAATTTTGTTTAAAAATTTATTTAATTTCTTACATGATGGTGGTGAGTATTCTTCTTCGCCTGAATCAGATGAACTATAAAAGAACATGAGCTTTCGAAGATATAAACTAAAAAGCACGGCTCCAAACGCCTATTATGAAAAAAAAATAATAAACTTGACACAAATGACAACTGTAAAAACTTTTTTTAATAGTTGTGGTGTAAAATGTTATATTTTTGGTACTTACCATGTCAATTACAGCAACTATTCCTACTGTAACCCTTGTATTACACAAGTTACACATTTTCATAGCTTATGGTTTAATTTAAATTTATATTTTTCAAATTTACTTTACCATTTTAAAACTTTACAAGGTTTGACGAAAGTGTCGGAAGAATATATTTAAAAAAGTTTCCATTGCATTTAAACTTGGCTATTCTGGCTTTGTGGTTTTTTTTTTACACAAATCTGTTTCAAAGTCAACCACAAGGTAAGGTTTGTAAAATCAAGATTCGCAACGTTGATTTTTATAATACATTTTGCAAGCATATGTAAAAGCGTATATAGAAGAGGATGCGGAGCATTATTGAAATAAGGCCAGATATTTTTAGCTCTTAAATTAAGCTGTTTTTCTTACTCTCTTGAGTGTTGTGTTGGATAAACCAGATCTTCAATTTTGGCATGACTTTATGTTGTTAAACTCATAAATACACAGAGACCGATATTCGGACATTTTTTAAGTTTTTGTTTTATGTACATTCTCTGATTTTACAATTCTTTAGATGATTTGGGCATGTAAGTAAAATGCTTTTAAGTAAAGTGTTATAACAAGTTTCTCTGTGTAATAAATTGAGCTTTTTTATTACGAAAGTTTATATAGTCAAACCAAGAATTAACTAAAATGAGTTCAATGAGTTTATGAGTTTTAATAAAGTTACACAAAATCATACACTACATATGTATAAGTTAAGTAAATGCAACAAATCCGCAATTGACGGTTTAAATCAATGACAAAATATTATATTAGCTTATTTTTCTCAACATCAACATTTGTATGTACATTCATAAACGAAGTTTCAAGTTCACTTGAGACGTCAGAATCTATATTTGATGATGAATCTGAACCGGATGCAAGAAGTAATTCAGAACAAGTACTATTAGTAGATTCCTTTCGTATACGTTTTTTAGAAAATCTTTTACGCTTTTGATTTATGCGTTGTGTCCTTTTTGAAAAATGTTGTCTACGATAAACCACGAAATCAACTCCAAGAAGACATCTAAATATGATTATGGTTAGAACTAAAAACCATCCTAGAAAGTGAACTGATGCTCCAAACTGGAATTGAAAAAAATTTTGCATACATAATTATCTTCAAATTCAAAATTAAGTTTAATTGTTTTGATTTTTGAGGCTTACCAACGCAACCACATAATCCAAATAAAGATTAGAGTTAAACTCATCCGATGGAAAATGTAAAGTTAGAATGTCTCCGCAGCTAAATTTTGAAAGCAATTATTTTATGTTCCTACTATAGGTACAAGTCCACCACCACAAAAGTTATAGACTGAATGTTTTATTACCTCAAAATATTATTGTTTGCAAGAAATAAGCTTTCTTTAAAAATGTTTGTACAAAAAAATGAGAGCCCTCCTATTGTTTTTGCGAAAGAGACGCTTGACATTATAAAGAAAATAATGTTGATGACCAAGGAAGGCAGAACAATTTCCCACGCTCGGGTATTCCTAAAAAATAATCTTAATCCAAATCTTCTTTTTTATGAATAGTTTTTAACATTTTAAAATTACACCCACTCAATACTAACCCTTTAGCAGTTACGCCCCCTCGGCCACACTGCAGAAAAAGAACGAACAGAATTCCTCCAAATACAACAGAACTTGCTGCAGAATATTCACAAAAACTGCAATCATACATACTCCCCCACTTGACAATTTCAACATTCTCTGAAGTTAGATTTTTACTTCCTTCTAAATCATCTAAATTCCTCAGAGTTAGTTTTGCATACAAAATGCAATTGTCTTTGAATGCAGCTGTTATATCTCCAATTGCAATGCTTACAGCGATTCCACTTCCAGCAATGATTAAGTATGTGGTTACTGTGAGGGTTTTCCATAATGAAGATATTTCTAATTCTGGTCGATCTCTTAGTTCAAACTCTTCTTTAATAAATTCTCTAGAAACAAAGGGATTAGATGAATATTTCTTCATTATTGACCATTTAAATATATAATAAAAATTATACAAAACAGTAACAATTCACAATTAAGTATTGAAACAATAAAATTGTTTTATATTTAATTCTGCTTTTACCGCAATTACCTTTTATGACGATGTTACTCAAAGATAAGCTCTTTAAATAAAACCCTTATCTTATCTTCTTTTTTGTGAGAAGGAAAAGTTATCCGAACTAGTTATAATAATGCCATTATGCAAAACAAATTTTTTTACTGTCTGGACAGACAACAGTTAGAGCTGATTTATTTAACATATAAATAGAACTACATACTCAGTATTAATAGTAACAAAACCACAATTATGCACACCTGTTCATGCTCATTTCAGATATTTCTTCATAAATATTTATTTTATTGGTCAAATCAATTTCATGAAAATTGTGTAATTAAAGCCAACAGATTCTGGAACTCTGGAACAATCATGTCAGATTTGTAATTAAGTTTAATTGATGCTAGATTAAAACCGAAGGGATGAAAGGCTTAATAATTCTATTTCCTCTTTTCCTTCTTTATCACTTCCACGCAACATATTCATGTCTCTCAAAGATTTTTGTTTAAGAGTAATTCAATTGTCTAAAGAAAGCTTTTAAATTAAATTAAATTTAGCTATTTACTAATCTCAACAGTTGATTCAAGTTTTATTATATTGCATGTATAATGAAAGCGCTCACAATAGGCATAAGCTTTGAAACAATTCTCATAGTTTTAATACCAGTTCTAGCCATTCCAATAAATTTACTTGAGGAAAATAAAACAATTATGCAATACCAATACGTAATTTATAATGTCTCATTGACTGATAATCAATCTATGGAGCGATATCCCTTTTACTTGCGACAGCTACCCGCAAAAGTTGTCTCAGCCGCCGTAGGTAACAACAAATTACCGAAATCTAAAATTAACAAAGGAGTAAAATGAGCTGGAATGCTGGAAAGTAATTTTAATTTAACTTTAGGTGGAGGTATAGGCGGGGGGATTGGGGGTGCAATTGGTGGAGGTATTGGATATGTTATTGGTGGTCCTATTGGGGGAGGAGTTGGAGGGGCCGCTGGAGGGGGAATTGGTGACTATAATAATCTAAAAATTTTGAATCAGAATAGTATTACACACGCTGCGTAAGTCGGTTTTGAATTCTATATAGTACTGAGCAATATTCAAACTTTTTAGGTGGAGCTATTGGAGGAGGTATTGGTGGTGGTCGTGGGGGAGCGATTGGAGGAGGTGGAATTTTTATTAATTAATCAAAATTTATAATGTAATGAGGATTGTAAGTTTTTATACCGTTTAATTTAGGAATTGGTGGAGCTATAGGTGGAGGTATTGGAGGTTTTATTGCAGGGCCTATTGGTGGAGGACTGGGTGGTCTATTGGGAGGAGGCTTAGGGGCTGGTCTTGGAGCGTACTATATTAATGACACTTTAACAGTCTTGAAAAATGATACAATGATAATCCTAATAACTCACCAGGAAGATCTTTCTGGAATGATTGAAGGAATGATTGAAGCTGATTATGAATATGATTTGGTAGAACTAGATAAGTAGCATGTAGAATATAATTGATATTGAAGAATATGAAATAAAGTTTACTCATTCAATTCATTATAGTTATAGCTTAAAGATACATCATCAAAAGTCCTTTCACGAATTCATGTAACTTTTGACGAACCTATTTTAAACTTTACCTCACCCCTTTACTTCTTGTTAAGTATATTCTCTCTCTAAATCATTTTAATAATTAATTCATTATTCGAACATTTTCAATTAGTTACTTCAGAAATTCTAAGTCTAGTAATACAGCCTTTAGCGTAAATCAAAAACTAAAAGTTTTAATGCTGAAAACTTTTACAGATGTTTTGGAGCTTTCTTAGTACGGAAATAGTATATGGTTTTGGGGAGCTTCTGTAATTTGCAAGGGTCCTTTTTTATGAACATTTGTAAAAAAAATGTAGTTATTATTGTATTTTAATTTAATTAGGAATATATATTAACCTATTGAAGATATATGTTAATAAAATATGTAAACTGTAACGGAAAGCCATTTGAAAGTTTGTACAAAAAGTTTAATTTGAATATATGTATAGTAGATAAGATGAATTCGTAAAAGCTAACTAGATTTGATTGTTTGCATTGCATTTTATTTAAATAGCAATGAACCTTGTGTTAATCATTAAGTGTATTAAATTATTAACTATTTCGTGCTTAAAATCTAAAAATTTTTCAAATATTCATTAGAAAAAAGGAATACTATTTATAAAAGAAAATAAAAGCCTCGAGAAGTAATGAATGGATGTACTCCACACAGTATTTGTATTTAGATCCATTAAGAATTTAACACGCCCAAACGGATGTCAAAATGTATGCCCAAATTAAAACCCCAGTTGTTACTTTTACTTTAAAGTGAAGGTCAATTTAGTCTCAAAATATACAAAACTTTAAATCAGCAAAAGATTAACTCTCCTTGAAATCATGGCAATTCTATACGCACATGTGGATATGGAAATTCTCCCCATATTTTGTATATAATTCAGTCCTAAAATGATCCATTCAATTTACATTCTTTTGTTAACATACAAATTGGGAGCGCCGCCTTAATACATATGATCAAATCAAAATCATTTTAACAACACGTTCACTATCCAAAATTCAATTTCATTGTAACAACTAACAACAAATAAAACCCCACAGTGGCCACAGTATAATTCTTGGTTATACGTTTAAGTGAAAATCTACTTAGGAAATTCGCAATCAATCATACAGTAGAACATAATACTTTCAATATAATCATGTGGCCTCATTTCCGTTCGAATCTCTATCTCATTGAATAAACTGCTTAAAATAATCATTTTTAATTTCAGTTTGCATACAAAGAAGCTGACTGACTACACTATAATAAGTCATGAATATGTTGTTATTTGCAGTTTGGAGTAGCAAATATTATTACTACTTTACCTCTTGTACAATATAATTTTTTGTAGAATCTGTAGATTGCTTTTAACCACCCGTCAGATACAGCTTCTAATACTTGACAAAAGAACTTTAGTAGACTAGATGCATGATTGAATCTATTATAAAGCATTTTAATGACTGAATTTAATGAACGCAATAATTTTGGCACTATTCAATATCATTATGGCTATTGCTTTCTTACTTATAGTGCACTTACATGGTTTTTAAACAATGCATAACAATGTTGTAAATCATTTTAGATACAATAAGAAAAGGAAAAATAATTTTTTAAGCAACTAGATGCGTGTATGCAAATCAATTTACCTTTGCATCATTATTTTTCATTGCATGCAATGAATAATTTCATCTCTTGCCAAAATATACTGACAACTAACAGTAATGCCTAGTGTATCTGTAGGAGTACCAGTCACCAGCACACAATTATACCTCTAAAAGAAAGAAATGTTTTAAATTGAACTATAATTAAAAATTTTGTTACGGCCTCGGCTGTTTTATTTAAGAAGTGTTTTTATTCATTAATAATAATACATTTTAAAACATTACAGCTGCAACTGCAAGTCGTGATATTTCCAACAATTCAATCCGAAAGCATTCAACTTCCTCAAACTTGGCTGTCCGTTCAAAGTGAAGTTAAAATATAATATTATATTTATATCTGGAGCTAGTTAAAAAACTACTCTGATGTTTGTGAGACACGAAAAAAATTAATTTATTATTTGCATTGGGTAGTGATTTCATTGACATTAATTTTTTGCTCAATTGGTACTTGAACTTTTGAAATTGATTGTTAGTAACAAAGTTTAGCTTCTAAAACCAAATATGAAGCTGTAACTTTTAACATGCTAAGAATGATCACATGAAGATATACGATGCAAAAATATGCAACTGATGCTAATACTAACTACACCTACTTTAGTTTTCAACCTCACACTATCAACTATCAATGTCTCATTTATAACATAACACGAATTAGACAGAAAAACACACAGGTGTGACTTTTCTTAAATAACATCTTTGTATAGTAAATAGTAGGTAAAATTGTGATAATAATGATTCTTAGCTTAAGACATAAAAAACGGTTCGCAGAAAGCTTTTAATCATATCAACAGAAGTTTTAGCTGTGTAGTACAGCATTTAAGTTGAACTTGCCTTGAAGCTCGTATTTTATTTTGTTGTACTCACGAAAGTATCTAAAATGGTAGCTACTTCTGTTGAAGATAAACCTGGTAGTAAGACAAGTGATGGGAATATCTCTACTGTTGAAGATATTTTGGAATCTTTAGGTAATCAGGTTTTAATATATTTTAGAAATTTGACTGAAATACAGAAAAATTCAAAATCATGATTTTTGTATAGGAGGATACTCAACGTATCAAAGATGGATGACTTTTGTGTTAATTTTTCCCCAATTCGCAACTGCTATGATTGTCCTTTCACCAGTTTTCACTGGATCCAGCAAAGTGCCATTCTATTGTAGAAAAGATACATATAATAGTCAGGAGGAACAAAGCACTTGTGGTACAAATTGCTCTTTTGTTGATATTGACAATGTCACTTTTACCAGTATCGTCCAAGAGGTTAAAATAATTAAAACATGCGAATATTATAGCATTCATAATTAAGTTTCAGGTAAAAACATTAAAATCTTAATTCCTATGTCTAACAGTGGGATCTTGTGTGTGGGAAAAGTTGGATTGTTGAATTAATTACAAGTTTTCAAATGGCTGGAATGACTATCGGAGCTCTTGTGTCTTCTGTGTTATCTGATCAGTAATTGGATAAATTACTTTTTGCTCATGTCATAACTAATGAATATACAAATTTTTGTATTTTTCTATCGTCCGTTTTTGTATGATATAGATTCGGGAGAAAAAAATGTTTTTTGTTTCAAACTCTTTGCATGGGAGTTTTGGGAATGGTTCCAGCACTGGCTTTCAATCCATGGGTTTATGCATTTACCAGGTTTCTAGCCGGACTGGGAGTGGGAGGTTGTATTAAACTTAATTATTATTTTGTTAAATTTGAATGTTTTAATGAAACTAAATTGGCATGGTTTGACTTTTAATGAATACAAAAACATTTAACCATAATTTTTTGGGGGTTTAGCATGTTTTGTAGTATATCTGTCTCATCTTATGGAATTCCTAACACCATCATGGAGAACTGTTTGCGGAACTTTAAGTTTCTGGCCTTTTGGTGAAATGCTTCTTGGGCTCTTAGCATATTTAATCCAAAGTTGGAGATGGTTGACTGTCGCAACGGGACTACCGGCTTTGATGCTTTTAGCATTTTACAGGCATGATCGAGTTGGCATTTCAATTTATTAATATATACAACATAATTTCCCAAAGTTATATCATTTAATTTCGAAATATTTAGTATGGTTCTGGAAAGCCCTCGATGGCTACTTATGAGAAAGAAAACCGAAGAGGCTCATGAAGTGTTCTCAGAAATAGCAAAATGGAACGGTAAAGAACCCCCATCAATTAAAGTTGTTGAGAAGCTGCAAGGACTTATTCAAAAACAGGAATCCTCTTCAATTCATGGAATCAAAGCAATTAAAATAATACTTTCAAATAAAACATTACGAACACACATGGCTATATTAGTATTGTCTAATGTAACCTGTGCCGTGGTATACTATGGTGTGGCCTTTAATGCCAAAAATCTTAGTGGAAGCGTTCACTGGAATATGCTCTATATGGGGATATTCGACTTTATTGGTGGAATTGCAGCTATATATTTTAACAATCGGATAGGACGAAAAAACACTTTCATTCTTTACATGGGAATTGGAACAGCTTTTATAATTTCTTTGTTAATTTTGGATATTGTTGTTGGAATCGGTGTATCATCTTCTTTGTTAGTTACTATTTTAAGCCTTTCAGGACGATTTGGAATTGTTGCTGCATGGGGAGGTATGAACTTAAAACTTAACTTGAAAAAGAAAGTCGCATTAACTCAGGTCTTAAACTGTTATTTTTAAAAATGATTACAATTACAGCTCTTACATGTCTAATACTTGAAACGGCTCCGACAAACCTAAGATCTACATGTCTTGGGTTTTGTGCTTTTGCTGGTTACTTAGGAGGAGTTGTAGCACCCCAACTATTTCTTCTTCGATCAGGTTTGAAATCTAAGTTATCCTAGCAAGCACAATGTACTTGGAGGAGCAATATTTAAAATGATTATTTTTTTAATAGTTGCTGAATCAGCTCCATTTATCGTTTTATGCGTGCTAACTGTTTCCAGTTCGATTTCATCATGGTTTCTTCGAGAAACGTTGCAACAACCGTTAGAAGACACTGTGTGAAATAACACTAACGTTAATTAATACGAATAGTAAAGTCTTTAAACATTTGTTGGTCATTGGAAGAGGAATTGGGTTAAAATTAAGAGATTAACTTTATCTTATATTTGTTTTAATAGCGTTTTCCTTTATACCTACTTCAGACTTTGCATTTTCATGTCAATATTCAAATCAAGGTTAGTTTAATCTTTTAGTTTACCAAATATTGATAGTAAGATGTCGGATATTGCTAGAATTTAATTTTAAGAATAAACTCTCTAGCCACTGTGAATGCTATAACATTTTGGAACAGATTAGTCAATAACGTATTGCTCAGCAGCATTGCTACCAAATATAGGAAGGAAGCTTCGCAGGACAGCGTGGTTCTCGTTGACAATCATTTGCGGCATACGCTTCAAGTTTCTGGTTAAAAATATTCTTTTCAGATTGTCGTTTAGCTCTTTCCTTTTCAGCAATTTTTTCAGCTTCAACCAAAGCAGAATCTGTGGACTTAGCACACATCAAATACTTGATAGCCATCGCAAAATTATCTGCAATAACATCCGGAGCGAAATGACAATATTTTTTCTCATCCTTTCTTGTATATTTTCCCGTTTTTACTAAAACTCCTTTCAATGAAGCGGATTTCGCACCTCTAATATCGTCAGTTATGTCCTGTTATTTGAAACATTAAAACTAATTTAATAACTTTATAAACAGTAAGAGGCGCAGTGAGACTTAATATTGTATGGGGTAAGTTAATATCAGAGGCGATTTGAGACTTGTGACTTCAAAAGAAGTTGGAAATACTATCGCAATTTCCCAATATCAACTTACATCTCCAATCATAGCACATTCCCCAGGACAAAAACCAGCATACTTGCAAGCTTCAATAAAAAATCCCCCAGTAGGTTTCGCAGCAACAATTTGCTTCGCATCCGTAGCAAATTGCAAAGTATTAGCAAAAGCACCCGGTCCCAGGACACAACATGAACCAACTGATTTTTCACTCTTGACAGGATGCATAACCAACATGGGACAACCATCCAAAAGCATACTATACATCATATCATCCCACAAATTCAAAAATAGATTATTCCAATCCCAATAAAATGTTTTACTCCACAGTAATTTGTAATTGAGTCATAATAATACTTTAAAGCCTTGGCCATTAAGCGATAGTCAATCATAGTTGATGGAAGTCCTACAACAACTACATCAAATTCAGTCGGATCTGTAGTCTCCATTCCTACAAAGTCGTCCAGGACATCATCCGCAACCAAAAGAAATGGATGAGACAAATCTATATGCATCATTTAAATAAAAACAATATAATCTCCTGCAGAGAACGATTTTATTATTGATTTCATTAAAGATATAGATTTTAGGTTACTGTGTTTCTGCATAAAAATCTTGCAACAGTCAGACGAAGTGAATAAATCTTTTTCACCTACATCAAATCCCAACTGACGCAACTTATTTAATGACTGATACTTGGATTCTAACCAAGTATTTAAAACCAAGAGTGGTTTTATCTCGGAGGATTTTAGCCTAAATAAATATTAAAAGGAATGCGTAGCTACGTATTATTGTAATGATGTAGAATTTACTTTTAAAATGTGAAAAATTTACTTTTTGAAAGCCTTAACCGCACTAGCAGTTGGTTTTATATCTTCATTTCTAATGTTATAAAGCGTTCCATCTACATCAATCAAAACGCATTTAATGTCTTCAAAAGCTGAGGCATATTTTTCTCTGAGTTCAGCATCTTGTAGAGAAATATCATCAAAACTAATGTCAGCATTTTCGCTCATAGCAGTTTCAACTTGACCCAACCGACTAGAATCTCTTATCCATTTTTCCAGCTTAGGATTAGTAGGTTTAGTAGTTTCTTGATCTTGCAAAACGCTCTCGGGGTCATCAGGCAATACGGTCTTGGGGTCAACGGGCAAAACGGTCTCGGGGTCAGCGGGTAAAACGGTCTCGGGGCCAGCGGGTAAAACGGTCTCGGGATCATTATTATTTTTTAAAGACATTTCTTAAACTTGGTTTTAGCACAATTTGATAATAATCAAAGTTGATTGGGGTCGAAGATGAATCGGAAAGAGTATTTTATATGCAAAATAATTTAAAGTGAAAGCTGTAGTGAAAGTGCTGGAGAAAGCACTGGGGCACAGTGATACAAAACTATTAGTAACTCTTTGTCATAGAAATGTAACGGGTTTGTAATTAATCAATGATTAAAAATGATGCTTTCTCCCAGAACCTCGATTTTATGAAGCCAAAGGAAGTACCGTTTTGTGAAGAAAGTATTGAACGTAATATTGTGTCGATTTAAAATTTTAAAATTTTAGTGAATCATCTCCACTACTACGCTTCAAGCGTTACGATAAGCGTCAGGTAAAATTTTTGTAGGGTTTTCGGAACACGGACTGTTTGTGTCGCATGCGCATCAAAATCATATCTCATCGTCTAATTACATATTAAGTCAAACGCTAATTTATAATTTGTAATTACAAATTAATAACGTAATATTGTGTCGATTTAAAATTTTAAAATTTTAGTGAATCATCTCCACTACTACGCTTCAAGCGTTACGATAAGCGTCAGGTAAAATTTTTGTAGGGTTTTCGGAACACGGACTGTTTGTGTCGCATGCGCATCAAAATCATATCTCATCGTCTAATTACATATTAAGTCAAACGCTAATTTATAATTTGTAATTACAAATTAATAACGTTAATAAGGCATTTTGTATTTGTTTCATAATCAAAACAGAACAATTCCCTACTTCTTGTCCCAATTCCAGACCGAAGATGAGTAAAGAAGAAGAAGCACAGCTTAGAGGCCTGTCCAAGTACTTCAACTCTGTCACTGTCACCGGAAGAGCAAATGTAAGAAAGCGTCATTATTCTTCTTCTTGTCATCGGAAGTCTTTTGTGAAGCATTTATACTTTTTTCAGTTATATACTAATTATGAACCTTATTTATTTTGATTGTTTCAGGTAGCGAAAGCTACATATGCTTCCGTTGCATGCCTTATCATCTATCTGACCATGAAGCCGAAGAAGCCTGGCAAAGTTGCAGTCACACCAAAACCTTCTATCAATAGCAAATGCTAAGTGCAACTAAATCTATAAGAAATTCCTCTGTGCTTTTATTTCCTTTTTAAATGTCAATCTGATTTTTGGAAGAACTTTTTTCATATTAAATTTTTCAAAGGAGATCATTATAAGCTTAATGTTGACTTTAATATATTAAGCTTATATTTCAATTTGGGTTGGGTATAATGAATATAGACTATATACTAGAATGTTTGTAGAATCAGCAAAAATGTAATGAAAATTGAAAGCTTCTTGTATTAAAAAAGATTGAGTATGTAGTTTTTAAAGAATTTAGAACACGTGTGGGATGATGATGATCACACTTATTAGGCATCATCAGGGTTATTTTGACAGTCAGCCATCATTATATTATACCTATCACCTCTGTCGCCCTGTCTTGTAATTTAGGTAATCCCTAATTTCTAAGACTTCAGTTGGTGCAGCAGTCAGCATGAGAGATGAGACATGAGAAATGGATATATCATAACATTTTATTGGACATTACTTTGCATGGGAGCAAAGTGCAGAAATTGTAATTCATTACCACACGTTTCCAAAACTTATGGGATGCGAGAAATTCTTAGTCATAAGGCTTTATATTTCATCAAGCTAAAGATATTTTCAAAGTCATATGTCAAAAAATAGAAATCAATCATCGAGAATTACCGAAGTAAAAGAACATATTGAAGCATTCGTAATGAGAATGAGTTAGGGTTGAGTAGACAGGATGACACCCAACACTATCTGTATTAAAGCTTTTTGTTTATTTTGCAATTTTTTAAAAGTATAACTTAAGTAATATTTTCATAAGTTAAGATTTTTTACATGATGATGAGGCTTAAGAGGAAAAGACGTTAAAAGAATTGTAAAAATAGAACATCCATTTGTACATAATCTGTAAAAAGAGCAACTCGCTGACATTCGACATTTCGTTTTTCTTCTGCTGCACTGATAATATGTGATAAGTGTGAACGTGAAGTAAAACAAGCGTATTCGATTTATATTTATAGTTTTAGGTATAAGTATTTGCGTCGTTTTGGAAAATTCCCTAATCGTCGATCCTGTAAATATTTCTGGGTATACTCAATGAACTCAGAAGGATTTTTATGAAATTCTGAAGCAAAAAATGAACTATATATGAGATATTTCTATATACTGTATAGTTAAGTTGCTGACGCTTGTAAAGGCAGAAGCAGAATTTTCTTTACTCGCTTGATGATTGCGTATTGGTGCATAGAAAGTTAACTAATCCAGCTTTCTGACCTTTTCCGCATCGACTTTGAGAATTAGGTTTCCTTAATGCGATTTCAGAACATTTACAGCATTTCTTGTTCGGCTTCCGTTCTGTCTTGTCAAGTGTAGTTTTGTCTCGTGTTACAACACACAACTTTTTAAAAACCGATTAGAAATCTCATTTTGTAACTAAGCAGAATCATGCTTAACGCAGATAATTTGAAGGCTATCGTTGTGTTGACCCTTGTGGTCCTTTTCTACTTATTCATGGTGGTTACCCCTATTGAAAGTATTCAATAAAATGAGACTTTGAGTCTTTTCCAGTCGCCTATGAAGGTATATATTATTGTTAATATTTTAAATCATGAAAAATAAAAATAAAACAGCGAAAGAATTATTTTGTAATTAGACATGTGTTGTTTTCACTCAGGCCTCTATCATGGGACTTTGTAGGCGAATTCTACTTTCTCTCTCCTGGCTGAGACCCTTTAGGGGCATAACTCATCTGTAGACTTCAAAATTACTTCTTTGAGTACTTTAACATCTCTTCAGCCGTTCTTTTTCGACATAATGTTGTCGTTCAAATTTCTTGGATCTTTCAACTTTTAATAAAATAAGTTATACTTTCAAATAAAATATTTATTTTGTTAAGATGTCTTCGTCGACAGAAATATATTAGATTTTAAATTCACTGTATTCTGATTACTTAATTACTAACAACTTTTGAATAAATAGAAGACGTGAATTCAAAAAGTAAAGACTATCGACTTGTATTTTGTTTCATCACTAGCATCCACATTTTAAATCCTTTATAATATGCTTTAATACATGGATTTCGAGGTTGCAAAAAATTATAATGATAAATAAAATTATTTGAAGAAAATAATTATTATGAACCAATTATAAAATTTTAATAATTCTTCAATGAGACCGAATAAGCAGTCAGACAGCATATATTTTTACAATAAATTTTTCTTTCAATTTAGAGACACAACCAATTAGAGTAATTTTTCTCGAGCACCGAGTTAATCAATAAAAGTGCAATACCATTTTTTAGTTTTTTCATTTGCTATGTGCTATTATCTAAAGATGCAAAACCTAATCGATTGTCTATTATCCAATATATAACACAGGCAGTATTGAAAAATCCAGGTACAAAGACAGAAATAGAAATTACAGCGAGTAAAAAAGAGGAATTATGATAAAAATAAGCATACAAAGAACTAATAAAGACCGCAGAAGGAACTGAAAGATATAAGAGTTAAAGAGGCAAAAGAGAGTCAATAAAAACTATTAATTAAACAGTATCATCTAGTAAATTTAAAGAAGGTTAATACAATTAAAATTAACTTAAGCAGAAGGTTTCTCTTCAATCACTGCAGTGGTGACTTGAGACCTCCCATCAGATTCATTTTCTAGGGGCTCAGAAGCACATGCTAAGCTAGGATATTGCTTCAGTAAGGCTGCTCGATATTTAGGATGGGAAATACCATAGACAATAGGGTTGTAAATAGCCATGGCTTTTGCGAATACTGAACCCCAGATTGTTGCGAGGGGAGAGATCTTAGCTCCATCGAAAATACCAGTGAAGTTGATAATTAAATAAGGTGTCCATGCCATGAACCACAGAGAAATGGTCATGAGGGCGATCTGTAGGTATGAAATGACAATAATGAAATTGTTGATAGAATTAGGGAAATTGGAAATAAAAATTGTAAAGGGTTTTATCACCTTGGCCAATTTGAACTCGGCTGAGGAATCTGCAGATGCTTGGGATCGGAGAGATGCAACATTCATCTTTTTAGCCTGATCTTTCATCGACTGTTCGTGGTCGAAGACAGCCTGTACAATGAAGAAGTAGGAGTAGATGATGAGGAACAATGGCAAGAAGTATACAAAGAAAGAGTAAACAACAATGTATGACTTTGAGTGCCATTCTGTGTTCAAGTAGTCGAGTCCACAAGCGGTCATGTTTCCTTCTGGGACATATCTGTAATAATGATTTAAGTAAGAGAATAAATTTTCGTGAGCCAGGGTCACCGAATTGGTTCAAGTTCAATGTGACTAATTTATACCTGTTCCATCCGAAAAGAGGGATGATAGTCCACATTGCAGAGAAAAGCCATACTCCCATGATTCTAGACAAAGCCCCTTTGCTGGTCAAAGGTTTAGCTGAGAATCCCTTAACAATGACGTTGTACCGGTCCAAAGCGATCATTGTCATGGTCCAGATTGAGGCACATCCAAAGAGAGATCCGAGCATGCCGTACAGTTCGCAAATGAATGGTCCAAATACCCAGGTCTCGTTGTAACAATTAATAATCATAGGGGGTCCCATAAAGAACATCATTAAGAAGTCAGAGAAAGCTAAGTTGACAACTAGCAAATTAGCCGGAGTTCGGAGAGTCTTGGTGGACATAAATACTGATATAACGACCCCATTTCCTGAAAGGGAAAGTTAATTTAGTAATTTAGTTTGCACACTGTAATAAATAAACAAGAGCATTTAAGCAATATGCTTAATGTACCGGCCAAGCTGACAATTGTAAACATGACCATGATGAATCCCAAGATACTATGCCATAAGGGGTTCATTGGGGGAAATTGGTACCTTAAATAATATAAAGAAATTTATACAAGAATTGTCAAGTTTTATAGATATGGCATATTCTTGGAAAGTTTATTGTTTACCAGTGATTGTCAATGAGCTCCAACATGTCAGGAAGGACTTTGTCGACCACGGTGACGTTTCCATATCGGGAAACAGTCGCCACGGCCTGCTGAACTTGAACTGCTCCCCATTGTTGGACTCCATTGTATCCTCCGTAACTCATGCTGTTAAGAGAATAGATTTCAACATTTTCTAAAAGTTTCTAGAAAGCTTTGCACTTATGTTAAAAATAAAAAATATTTAATCTTACATGACGTTATTAGAGATGTAAAAGGCTAATATGTGTGAATAACAAAGAAAACTGTGAAAGTACAGACTTCAGTGTAAATCGCTAGTGTCTGAATTGAGCAAAGAGAAAGCTATATTCTTAAAAAGAATCAACTTTCTCCTGCAGGTGCTGTTGTAAAATGTTATAAAGAAGATGAAGAGAAACTGACTGCGAATTTTAGGAAAGAAAAATCTTACTTTTATACTAAATTTTCTAAAGTAATCCTATTATCTGCAATGTCGTATCGTAGTAATCGAGTAAACCGTCTTATTCCGAGTGGTGTTGAAATGTCTTATTTATTAATTAATTAATAGGATTATTAACCTCAGCATGCAAAAAAGACAGTCTTGTTCTTATCGTTAGCCATGGGAAGCATGCAGTGATATCGAAATCGATTCGTGGTCACATGTCAGTATCTATAAGTATTTGCAATTTGTACGAATTCCTGTATCAGTGTCCTTATTTTTTATGGCTTCAGGTAGGTCGGACGGAACATCCCTAAGGGTAATGGAAAGAAACATTCGAGTATCTAATTCGAGTTGTGATTGTGACAATTATTTGATTGATGTATCATATTAACAAAATTACAATCCTCATGGGGCGTTATTCTTTCCAAAGCTGACTCTAATAGAGCGAGAGGCATGGTTTATGGGTAAAAAAACAAGGCGTTTGTTGGAACTTAGAATTAGCTAGGATTGGATGCACTGCAATAACTATGTTTAGATAGGTCGGATACAATTAATCTTCTACGACCTGTGACAGCTAGATTTATGCTAAATTATAATACTACCATCTTATGAATTTCCATGTGCTCCAGACTCCAGGGATAAAGAATTTAGCTACAGTGTGTCATGTATGCATGCCTTGACATGTTTTTTTTTACCAACAGCATGTGATGCGATGTCACATTTTATAATAAATAAATAAAAATACAGAAATAGATAAGTACAATAATCTTTAAAATTTCGTGTATTAAAGCTGCATGGATATTTCTATTGCTTTTATTTTTCAGGCTTTGCTTGTCATTCATACAATTTGCTTTCTCTGGTACTAAAAACTTTAAGTCTGGCCTGTCATTACCTATTTTACCTCAATCGTAACCCTTGAAAATTTATTTCTTAACCGATTTACGTCCAGCGGCACTTTTCCTTTTTACATCTTTAGTTGTGGTCACCTTAGCTCCAAGAGGCTGGATTGATGTTGATGAATCTATTTTTTCAAGTTAACCATAATTAAGCTTAACGAATCATAATGTCGAATTGTAGAACAGGTTTAGGTAAATTGAACGTGTAAATCATAATATTTCTTAAAATTAAATATGCAATTCATACCGTCACCGCTAGCACTGTCATAAGCAGCCCAAAGACGTTCAGACTCAGCCATTGATAAACCTGGAAGGAGAGTACCTCTATTTTGACTTTGACTCTTCTTTGCACCTCCTCCTCCAGCCTTACTTTTCCTGGACTTTCTTGACTTGCGTTTCTCTTGTACGTTTGTTGTGCTGTCTTCCTCTTCATCGGAATCATAATCGGAATCATCGTCCTCATCTTCATCATATATACTCTTACGACTTGTTGTGGACTTCCTGCTTTTAAGACTCTTGCGGCCTTTACCTCCTTCAGATTTGCGAGATTTTCTTCCTTCACTCGGTTATATACAAATAAACATTAATATATTAAAATATAACATTTCGCAAATTTGACAGTCTCACTCAAGGGTATGTCAAGATGTTATGTTATAATGAACTTTAAATGTTAT